>CM038723.1:31644964-31774964 GCA_021613375.1 Megaleporinus macrocephalus
GTGTCCAAACCATTTCATGCTGCACCCAAACAACAATACATATACAAAGACTGCCCAACCTTCTAATTATTCAAATTACTCCACAACGCAGCCATTCCATCTACAGTCTCCACTCGATTTTGCAATTTGCTCTGCTTGTCCGTGGCAGTTCGGTGTCCTTTAGCAATCGAAGATCGCACATGGTCCACCCATCATAAACAGAAGAGATGATGACGTGGAAGTGTGCATGGACACGCTGTGACTGGCAGATCGGGTTCATTTGAGAGAAACCCTGCTCGCACTCTGCACTTACGATTTATTTAAATTTACTTTATAAATAATTCCCCATGTTAAAAAAATAGTCACAGAGGTGGTGGATCCATATGAATAAGTTCTGGAACGCAGGTACTCAATATACGAGAGAGCTGGTGCTTGTTCCAGCAAAATCCGGCACAAATTAAGGACTGGGAAAAGCCAAAAACACTCTTTACTTTCAATGTAAGTCAATGGAACCAGAATTAATTCCAAGCTGTTTTGGAGCACTTCTATTGGTCCATTCATCATGAAATTTTCACACAATGTAAACAGCTACTGCCGTGTTTAAATGATGTAGAAAACTAAATCAACAAATATGGAGATGCATGTTTTTCATTGGTCAGCTATGGATAAATGGATGGATGGGCATTAATGATGGATCTCTATGCAAACATATGGAATAATTGGTGGGGAACAATATCAGCAATCTTTAGAACTGGTTAAGTTCATTTGTCTTCAGCTTGCACCAGACATGAATGAATCCAGTCTAAAATTCTCAAACTGAGTAACAACTAAACTAGCCCTGATGAAGTCAATGATGACTGACTTCCAATGTGAGTGAATGGAACCAGATTATTATTATTATTATTATTTTTTTTTTTTCCCCACCAAGCTAATTTGGAGCATTTCTATTGGTCTGTTCATTAGAAACTCATGTCACACCATGTAAATGGTAGCTGCTGCTTTCAAACAATGTAGCAAACTATAGATCAGAAATGGAGATGCATGCATTTCTTTGGACAGTGATATGTTTTGTCTACATCTGTTTTTAGGGAATGACTCTGGACTGCGTGGAGATCTCTCTGGCTCGAGTCTTCGAGTGCGGTCAGGCCTACGTGGCTTTATCTCGCGCACGGAGCTTGGAAGGCCTGCGCGTGATGGACTTTGATCCACGAGTGGTCCAGGCCAACCCGGACGTGCTGGTGTTTTATAAGAAGCTGAGGAAAGAGAGGCTTCTCATGCAGGTCAGTGTCACCTTGATCTAGCGCTCCGATTCACAGCGCTGACCAGTGCCCTTCACTGTTCCAGACTAAAAGATTGCCTCACTTTGATAAAGTGAATCTGCATCGCTCTGAATTGCTACAGGAAGTGAGCACTTGGAGGAGAAGTAAGACCGATGGCCTGTGTGACTTAATTCAGCGTTCAGAACGACTCGTTTCAGGGGCACTAAATATTGATTTTCCAGGAGGTCTCATTTCTCCATGTTTAATGCTTCTAATGTGGCTTTGCCTAAAAAGGTTAAACGATCGTTACTGATGGACGTGTAGCTTCTTCTTTTTCTGAACACTAATCAGTGCATACCGAAACTCCTGAACGATGTAAACATTAATTTTAGGCAGCAAGATTTATTCTTCTGTCTCACTTGGCGTTTTCATCTTTTGCAGGCCTCCCTCAATGACTTTGTAGGAAAAAGCAACAAGGAGAACGAAGGCTGGTGAGGAAACTTCACGTCCTCGTGTGACTGTGCACCGTGTGCATGATCTTTTCTTTTTAAGCTAATTTATCATGTCTTTCCATTTTGCTTTCATGATCATGTGGAAAGATATTTTTTACACTGTTTTATTTAATAAAGTTTCTTTTAAAGAGTCTTACACAGTCAAGTCTCTGGTTTTAAGTTGTGTAACATTTGTGTGTGTGTTTATTTTAAAAAAAAAAAAACTTTTTGCACTAATAGTTGTGCCGTGGGGGTGAGTGTTGGATGTTTTTTGGGGATGCGCTTTGAGGGGGTATGTGTAATTTTTTTGGGCGGCGTTTGGCGGAGTGTGTTTTTTATTTTTTTATTTATTTTTTTTATTTATTTTTTTCTGGGGGGGTGGGTTTTTGGGGGAAGCGTTTGGGAGAGTGTGGGGTTTTTTGGGGGGAAGCGTTTGAGAGGGTGTGGGTTTTTTTTGGGGGGGAAGCGTTTGGGAGGGTGTGGGGTTTTTTTGGGGGGGGGAAGCGTTTGGCAGGGTGTGGTGTTTTTTTTGGGGGGGGGAAGCGTTTGGCAGGGTGTGGGGTTTTTTTTTGGGGGGGGTAAGCGTTTGGGAGGGTGTGGGTTTTTTTTTGGGGGGGGTAAGCGTTTGGGAGGGTGTGGGGTTTTTTTGGTGGGGGTAAGCGTTTGGGAGGGGGTGGTTTTTTTGGGGGGGTAAGCGTTTGGGAGGGTGTGGGTTTTTTTTTTGGGGGGGGGGAGCGTTTGGGAGGGTGTGGGTTTTTTTGGGGAGGGGGTGCGTTTGGGGGGTGTAGGTTGTGGTTGTGTTTTTCAGGACACTGTTAGCTGGATGTTGCTCGTTGGTGGACTATTCTCAGTCCATCAGTGACACTGAGGTGTTTAAACACTCCAGCAGTAGCACTGCTGTGTCTGATCCACTCACACCAGCACAACACACACTAACAAACCATCAACACATCAGTATCACTGCAGTGCTGAGAATGATGCACTACCCCAATAATACCTGCTCTGTGATGGTCCTGTAGGGGTCCTAATCACTGAAGAACAGGGTGAAGATGGAACAGCAATGTATACAGAGAAACCAATGTTATGGCTGGTCAGTGTATATAATGCACCAATAGCTATTTGCATTTTTCACAAGGAACAAGTCAAGGATGCTTCTTACAATTGCGATTGAGGTCACATGTAAGGACTTCTGTGATGTTCCATGTGGATGATTGGAACACAAGTCTTTATGTACATGAATGATCTTTTGTATGTTGGCAACCTAAGCAATAAAAAAAAAAAAAAAATATATATATATATATAAAGGGGAATTGTGTTTATTTATAGATATATAGAGATATAGATATCCATTGCTGTCCAATGAGAAACAAGTATCTCTAAAATTTAAACTTTACAGGAAAGACCAAAAACATACTTTACTTTCGATGTAATCAATGGAACCAGAATTGTTTCCAAGCTGTTTTGAAGGACTTCTATTGGTCCATTCGTCATAAAACTTTCACACAATGTAAACAACCACGGGCATGTTCAAATGATGTAGAAAATTGGAAATCAACAAAAATGGAGATGCGTGTTTTTCATTGGACAGTGACAATATGTATATGTAGGTACAAATAGATGTAAAAGTAATTGGGAACAGTATCTCTATGCAAACATGTGGAATAATTAGGGGGAACAATATCAACAATATCTAGAACAGGTTAATATCATTTGTCTTCAGCTTGCACCAGACATGAATTAATCATCACAAGGCCAATGACTCCTGTTACACATCTTATCAATTTTCAGATAATAAATCTTCAGGTCCTATCTTCCTTGAAAACGTTCTCAGATTACGCCCGTCTTGTTGCTATATTTGGTATACATGCTGGAAGAACCGTAATCAATAGAGATATCTGCTTCGGCAGACTTCTTGCCAGATACCTCCTTATATTACAGAGGAACACTCTGCCGTCCCTTCTCACTGCTACTGATATAGTGTTGATGTCCCGAGGAAGAAAATCCTGAAATGATGGTCCCATGTTCTGCAGCGCTATGATGAAACAGTTTTTTTAGACAAACTATAAACCAATGAGTGCATTTGTGTGCACTTAATCCAGTAACTGCAGCAAATCAGATTCTGTAACCAGTTAATGAGAAAACTCCAGGTCTACATGAGTTGAACAATAATCAGATTTCTACTTTGCAACCAGCCAATAAACATACAGAAGATGTGACGTAAACATAACGGGGAACTCTATTTAGAGTTTATTTAGGCTTTATTTATTTTTTAACATGGTCACTTTATTTACAGAGTATAAGCATACATTCACAGAGAAATCTGCTAATTACTGAACTAAAAGCTCTATTTATTAGACTTCAAGGTCTTTATGTGAGCTGAGAACTGAACATATGAACATCTACACCTTCTAGAATCTAAATGATAGAATTTTTTTATTATATTTTTGTCCAAGTATGTTATCTTATAGGTTCTGTGTTAAACATTGCTTGTTTATTTGCAGAGTATAAGCATACATTCACAGAGAAATATGCTAATAACTGAACTAAAAGCTCTATTTATTAGACTTCAAGGTCTTTATGTGAGCTGAGAACTGAACATATGAACATCTACACCTTCTAGAATCTAAATGATAGAATTTTTTTATTATCTTTTTTTCCAAGTATGTTATCTTATAGGTTCTGTGTTAAACATTGCTTGTTTATTTACAGAGTATAAGCATACATACACAGATAAATATGCTAATTACTGAACTAAGAGCTCTGTTTATTAGACTTCAAGGTCTTAATCAGATCTGAAAGTTCTGTTTACATGACTGTTGGAATAATTTGATTATAATAATTATCAGGTGCCTGGAAATGGACCGAATGTCTCTGGGTTATTCATGTAGCCTGTAGAGGCATTAAAGTGTTCAGATGTCTGGTTCCCATCACCACTATGCACCTTTCTCTCGATGACCTACATGTTAACTGTTTAATTGGGCAGAAAATGTGAATAATTAGCGGACTTGTTCTTCAGATAGGGCCCCATGTGCTCCATATGAACTGATAGGAAGACATTGTTTTATACAGGCTTGTCTTGATTGCACTACCAACCAAACTAGACTTTTCTTCTGCCTAAAGGGGGATATTATAGAAAGTCAGGCAATCAAAGCTCTGGAGTCAAGACAGTGCAATCTTCGCGGATCTATCAAGCCTTCTTCCCTTCATGAACAGTGAATACAATCAGAAATCTCTCTCTCTAATCTATACAGAGATGAAATGGCACCAAATGGACCTTGTTAAACGTTTGTCCTAGAAAGTTAAGCAGTGCTGCCACCCAGTGGCACTTTGGTGTTATTACAAGGACATTTGGGGGAATTAAAATATATTGAATTATAGAAACATTATGCTGCTGTCAAGCCTGAAATTTCAGCTTGTTGGCCACAATAATTGCAATTAATTATTTACTTAACAGTTCACTCAATCACAGTACAATTATCACAAGGCCAAATTAGCCATCTTGCTGTGTGAAGCCGACATGTGACTAGGTATTATTGCATTATTTGAGATCATTTATTCTGAATATTGTATTTGTCCATGCATGAATCTTTACAAAGTTGTAAATTACTTGTAGAAAAGAGGCAAATAAGTCACCAAAAAAATAAATAAACCCAAAATGTATACTTTTTACAGCTAATGATTAGCTGGTGAAAGAAAAAACGCTAAACCGTGTTTATACAGTGTCCATACACATTTATTCACAATGACATGTAAAAGAATACTCTGTAGTTTAGATCCCTAATAACATAATCCTGTATGTTAGTGTAATTAAATATGAAAGCTGTGGTCAGGCTTCATGACTGGAATCGGTGGAGTGGTGAGGTAGAGTGTAGGTCACTTCAACGAGCTGAAGAGTTTGTGTGCAACCTGAAAGCACAAGTAAATAACGTATTTAACATCAAACAAGTGCAAGAGCTCAACACTAATTTACGATTTAACTTAATAATGGTAATCCCTCGACAACTGTGTTTCTTATGCTATACACACACTGCATTGCCTCAGTGCAACACCACCTTCACCTTCTTTTCTTACTCTTATTTCTATTATATTAATCAATAACTAGGCTTTCATACTTTCATTTTTGAGAGTTCTTGTTTGTTCATATTCTGACAATTTATATATAAAAATAGTGAAAACATTAAAAAACAGTAATAAACTGTGTGAAGCGCTGTCTGTTGTGTTCTACAGTTCTACAGCATCAGGATGGAATAATCTCAAGGCTGTTGCTAGCTTCCTATTACATTTTTCATTCCACCTTAAATATTGCAGCAGTTACATGCTAGCACCCAAGCAGGCTTCTACAATTTTTAAAGGTGGAATCGGAAAGAATAAGAAGTGAACTTCATCTTTCTCTACTCTATTTACTCTACAGTCAGCACTCTAGGGCTGTTAAGATGGGGCGGCTGGTTTAACCCCCACATTACCACACACACACACACACACTCACATACACACATACACACATATATATATATACACACACATACATACATATATATATATATATATATATATATATATATATATATATATATATATATATACACACACACACATACATACAAACACACACATACATATATATATATATATATATATATATATATATACACACATACATACACACACACACACATGTGTATATATATACATACATACATACACATATACACTCATACATACACATATACACACACACACACACTCAGAAGTAGCATTTATAGTTTGTCTGAGCGTTCTTGTGCTTTTATGTGTGAGCTCGTTCATTTGCTCCTATTTCGCAGCCCAAGCAGCTGCCAGCCCACTGCAAATTCTCTCGACTCCGCGTGATTGGATCACTCCATACGCCCAAAGAACTTTGTAATGTACATTGAAGCATCTATAAGCATCTATATCAGTGTCTAATTTCAATTAGCGACTTTCTAATAAACTGCGCTATCACTGTAAATACTGTTATATGGTATTAATAAATTTACCTGGAATAAAAACAAATGTAAAACAAAAAATTAAATGGCAGAGAAATCTTGTAAGTGAATTCCTTTCTATGTCAAACCTTTGATTTTTCAAAATTCAGGGTGGGTTGGTACGAAATATTGGTTTGTTCACAAGAGTGGTAACAGGAACCAAACATTTACTTCAGTATTCCATATAAAACAGCATACCATTTAAAAAAAACACACTTGTCGGTTCACTGATGGTGTTGATATTTAATACAATTTTTATATTTATGTGGTAGACATAATTTCAGAAATCAACTATTTCATACCAAGCCACTCTGTGTTTACATTTCAGCTATTCAACTATGCAGACATTATTCATTTTTAACTTCTAGTGTAGTTTCTGTGCAAAAACCTATAGAACATACATTACAACAGTGGTTTTCAACACTGGTCCTAAAGCTCCACTGCTAATGAGCTGATTGGCTGGAAAAAAGAGTGACGGGCAGCGTGTACTCACGCAGTGGTCCCGTGCATGCAGGAAGTCGAAGAGCTCCTCCGTGCACTCTTCCTCTGTGTGTGATTTTGAGCTAATGCGAGCTTCACAGGCCTCCAGCTTCTGTCGTGCATGAACACAGTGCTCAGTCTGCTCACACTTCTCTCGCACTGTTTCTAAAGGGTCCTGAAAGGAACACACGCAGTCAACGCAGGAGAACCGGTAAAACTTTCAGCTGCACTCAAAACAGCCATTCAGTACAAACATAATTACAGAGCTCATACAGAAAATTACACAGAAGCCTCAACAACTTGATTTTTTTTTACTATTTGCTTCTCAAAGAGCCACCGCTCCAAAGTTCAGTCTTGGAAACTAGTTCAGAACATTTTCCAAACACACTGAGTGATGTTGAGGTTCTGGACTCTGGGGTGGTCAGTCTATTGTTCTGAGAACACCAGCAGCTTCTTACTTTGATGTGTCTGTATCTCATTTCCTCAGTGAGGAGATTCTTGAACAGACCATAGCACTGAGGTGTCTTCTCACAGTGGAAGGATGGAAAGAAACACCTGGATGTTTTCAGATCTGAAGTAAGAGTAGGTTTTATTGATTTTCTCCTCTCTCTCAAAGATGGAAGCTTTAAGTGATGTTTATGTGATTGGGTCAGTTTTGGTTATCTACCAGGTCTTCTAGGTGATTGTTAGGAGTCTGGTTTAATCATCTTATGAGCTCCAGTTTTAGAAATGTCCGCATGCAAATGGATTATCTCATATTCTATATCCTCAGAAATGGCTCCTGAGAAATGTGTACTTAATGGCTGTTTTTTCCTGGAAGTTAAATAAATGAAGGGTGGTTCCTCACTTTTGCACACTGTTGTACATGCTCACTGTTTCTGATAAAATGGACAGTGAGTGTATCCAGTCTTTCACCAGTGTTGATAACTCACCACCAGATCTTCCTCTTCTTCTTCTTCTTCTTCTTCTTCCTCAGCCTCTTCCTCAACTGGAGCATCCTCCTCCTACACAGTGTAAAAAATGTTTATTAATTATAACAAGAATTATAATAATTACCTCACCAGTCCCTTAAAGAGCAGCTTACATCAGGTTTAACGTTTAATGTGATTATGTACTCGATTTTCTATACTCAGTTTAAATTCATTCATATTTAAATGATCTACTCACACCAGCCCCACGTCAGTGTCACTACAGTGCTGAGAAATGATCCAGCACCTACATAATGAAGTGGCTGGTCAGTGTAATTTTTTTTCTTTTAAAAAATAAATGTTACATGTCAGAGTAATAATTCTCACAGTTACTTTGTACAAGATTATTTGCTTGACACCATTTCAAATGATTATGTCCTTATGTCTCTACTGATCTCATGGAATAAAGTATCAGGATATCGAATCGTGAGGCCAGTAACTAAAATTATCCATGCACCTGTTCATGTTTTCCATTGTTCCTTCATTCACATCACTTGCAAACAAGATCTTAAGAGCTTAGCTTAGAATTAATCTAAGACCAGAACAACAAACTGTGCAATTTAAATATAGATTACAACAGAGCTGAAAGAATCAGTGTATATTAGTGGGGATGCCATTAAACTTTGCTAGACAAGTTTAACTGCTTTCTTTCTAAAGTTTGCTTCTATTCGAATTCCCCGTTCCACCTTAAATGGAACAAAAAGTCAGACTATATCAGTTTGCTGGAAATTCTAATATTCTAATGGCCTGTTCCTCCTTAAATGGTGCAGCAGTTAAGGTGGAACGAAAATTTCCAATAAGATGCTAACTCCAGCCACGTCCAATACCAGTGAATGAACAGCACAGGGAGGAGTACTCCCAGTGAAAATGACATAAAAAGTTAATTATGATGTTGCTATTGACTGAAAAATTCCCCACTATGACTTTATTTAATAAAAGCAGCCGTTGTAAAGTCAAAATCACTCAAAATCAACTGCATGTTTACTGAAGTTAGCTTCTTCTTCGAATTCACAGTTCCACCTTAAATAGTACAAAAAGTCAGACTCGCTATTAGTTTGCTGCAAAACCTTAACCGCTTGCATTCTGAAGTTAGCTTCTTATTCAAATCCCCCGTCCCACCTTAAATTTAAACTTAAACCATTTAAGGTGGAACCGGGAATTCGAGAAAGAAGCCAGCTTTAACCACGTCTGTCCTCAGGTTTACATTCATTAACGGGTCCCGTCACAAACACATGAGCTCTTTATCTCCGCTCTAAAAGTCTTATTAACACTCAGCTAGACTTTTAACACTCATACCTCGCTGTCGGGATCCCCAAAAATGGTCATTTCTCTTTGAAAAACCATAATTTGTTTCACTTTATAAACTAAACTGTTCTAACTATTTGACTACAGATCTCGCCGCGACTCCGGGTTGGAGGTCACACAGAGGAAACTTCTGGAAACTCACAGGAAGCAGAGTCGACTTTGTTGGTTTGTTTGTTTGTTATGTTTTGTTTTTAATGAATACAAATTTCATTTTAAGTGTACAAAACGCTTTAACACACACTTACTTAACTTAAAGACACTGTACTTTAAAAAACGTTTTAGTAAAAATGTTTTAAGAAAAAATAAGTTTACAGCGTTTTATAATCTCACATATCATTTATTTATTATTATTTCTATTTTTATAGTCTCTACTTACGATACATTTTTATTTTTAAAATATTAGTAAAAAATATTAGCGAACTGCTTATAAGCCAAGTGCGTGTTGAAGAGATACTGAGAAACCTCATGACTGTATTTTAGCAGTTTGTTTTATTACAGTTATTTTTAAGACTTATAAATATTCTAAGATTTAATTCACAGTTTAAACCAGCAGAAAGTTTTCTGTTAAACGTAATAACATGTCTAAATAAACAATAAACACAAAGCGGAACCAACAGTGCTGGGTTTTGAACAGTGGGGACTTTTACTGGTGAAACGTCTCTTAGAAACATGTCGGCGAGCCTGAGCCAGAGATTTCTTCTACGTAAAATAAGAGACTCTGTTTGTTTCATCCAGCGACGGAATCGCGTCAAAACTAAATGGGTAAAGAACTTTTATGTACCTCTATAAAACTTAAATCTAGTCGCATGTGTTTGTGTACTGACATCACCAAAGCTACAACCTCTGTCTGTATGTGGGCTGCGTTCCGAAAACCAGCTCATCACTGCGCCCTTCACTGTAGTGCGCTAAAGAAGGGACTCTGTTTATATATATATATATATATATATATATATATATATATATATATATATATACACACACACACACACACACACACACACACACACACACACACAAATATCTCCAAAACAGTAACTTTTACAGGATAGAACAAAAACAGTCAGTGTAAGTTAATGTAACCAGATTTAGTGATTTTGGAGCATTTATATTGGTCAGTTCATCATGAAATTTTCACAATAGTCGTGTTCATATGATATAGTAAAATGATAACTAACAAAAATGGAGATACAATGACAATATATCAGATCTCTGGTGGTGTTCTTCCTGTACAAACACACTGTTTTACAATTGAAACTATGCTAACCTTTACTAAAGTAAGTATGTGCGTGTCTAGACTATTAGACTGGTGGCCTGTTAGAATAACCACTGATCCCAAAACTCTAGTTCCACTTAAATCTCCCACAGCTGCTCCAGCTTATTAAAGGGGACTCCACTATTTTTTTTAAGTAATGATGGTTGCACATAAACGACAGTGCGGGTCAGTATGTCTGTGTATTAGAGGTTGGAGATCTGCCCTGAGTGAGTACAGGCAGTTTGGTGGCTGTAGGTTGAATGAAACCATGATGTTTGGATTCGATCAAAAATAAATCTGATCCTATGGGAGGAACGAGGGATGTATGAGTGAAAATTAATAGTATCAAAGAGGGATGGAAAAAAACGACAAACAGACGGGTGCGGGTCAGACCAACACTACAGCTGTAGTCGGGGGTCTGCCCTGAATCAGTGTATGCGAAACAGTACTTGTCAGTCGGGCAGAAATACAGCAGTTCCCTCCTATTCATTCTCTATGGAGAAAAAAATTTACATTCCTCCAGTCGGCAACTCCCCCCCAATAATTAATTCTGTGATGTTGTTTCATCAACAAATAATAGCACAATTAAAAAATGAAGTTTAATTTCTGTTTAGTGTATGTTAATGATGACGGTGGGCTCATCAACTTTTAAAGTACAATCCTTTATAAAGCACACAGCAGCCAAACAAGCTCTAGCTTACTTTGAGCGTCCCTGTTTTCCAAACCGAAGCAGCTGAAGTGGGAATGCATTAAGGTGGGAGATTCAACCTCCCAGTTGTTATGAATGCAGTTATGATCAGCTGTCTACAGTGGATGCAGGCAGGATGACAGAATGCTGTGTATGTAGTAAGTTCACCCTATTTTGGACCTGATAGTAATCATATGCTTTTATTGTGTCCTCTTATTATGTGAGCAGGCAGGCAGCAGACCTAAAATCCCTGCCACTGACCTCGCCCTGCAGCACTTTGATGCAACGTACGGCCTACAGTTAGGTGACCTGTGGCCTTCCGTTCGAATTGGAATGCTGTCCGAGAAAAAGTACGGAGCTTTGATGAACAACTTTTCATCGAATTCTGAAGTAATATCAAGCTTTCATTCACAAGAGTGCAGAGACTTCATCAGTGCAGCCGGTTCCTCAGAGAAAGGATCGCCTGCAGAGAGATCTTCACAAGAACCTGAGCTCTGTAATCAAACTGCAGCTCCATTCAGCTCACGTATCCAGTGCTTTGTTTTTCCAAGAGGAGACATATCTCGATTCAAACCAGCGAGGTAAGCATCAGAGCAGTGTAGCCAGATTGAGTGGGTTGATTTGGAGGGTTTCTATATATATATATATATATATATATATATATATATATATATAATGTATGTATGTAAATAAGTTTATTTAATACAGGTATTTTATATATTGTCGCTATTCAATGAAAAATAAAATTGCAATTTTACTTTCAATGGAAGTCAATGAAACCAGAATTTTTTCCAAGCTATTTTGGAACACTTCTTTTGGTCCATGCATTATGAAATTTTCAAACAATGTAAACGACCATTGCCGTGTTCAAATGATGGACAGCGACGATATATTTATTAGTCACTGTCCAATGAAGTGTGTGTATGTATGTATATATATATATATATATATATATATATATATATATATATATATATATATATATATATAGGTATTATAGTGTGTATTAAATACAAAATATTGTATAAATATTGAAATATTGTGTATTTCAAGATGCAGCAAAAATCCTGAACAGGGTTAATTTCTCCCCACATCAGAGAAGTTATCAAAACTTTGACTGATCAACATTTTACTCACTCTTGTTGAGAGAAGGTTGTTGCTCCTACAGTTTTTTCCAGGGGGTTGGGCTTTGTGATTCTGGGGCTTTAGGCAAAATATAAGCATGGGGCCTCCTGAATGCACATTTTTAATTAATTAATAGGCGTTTTCATGAATTAATATGTAGGTATTCATAGGAAATAGGAAATATGCTTTATATGTGTTGCTATATTGAGATAATTACAGTTAGAGTAGCATAGAAGTGAAGTAATGAGTTTAGGTTTTTAATTTTTTTTTTCTATTTTCAATTAATCATAGGTTTTAAATGATCATTGCATTGTGATACTATTTTACATTTTACACAGCACCCCAACTGTTTTGGAAATAGGGCTGTATCAAATAGGTCCCATCATAAACACCATATAAAACATTACAATACTTGCAAGTTGTGGAAATAAGATATTTATACACATCCAATAACTTCATTATTTCATTCAAATGTTTAAATTGCATCAAAAACTTTGGGTTTGTTATAGCTGTGATGATAAAATACACACAAAGCTTGAAGTGTATGATGGTGATAGTGCCTTCTAGTGACAGCTTAAGTACTTACCTGCATGTCTTAAGATAGCAGTTAGAGTTCCTAGAAGACAAAAGACATGACAGGTGAAATTATTGTTTTTTGACTGAAAACTGTAGAAGTGATCTGGCAACGTCAGGGTATATACCAGTCAGATGTTGGTAAAGTAGTTTAGTGTGAATATATATTATTAAATGATGTAAATAATATGTAAATAAGTTTATTTAATGCATTTATATATATATATATATATATATATATATATATATATATATATATATATATATATATATATATATATATATATTTTTTTTTTTTTTTTTTTTTTTAATATATATATATACATATTTTATATATATGTAAATTATTTCACTATTTTATTAAAGTGTTCAAATGGCATAAAAAGCTTTTGGTTGGCTGTGATGATAAACTACACACAAAGCTTGAAGTGTAGGATAGTGATAGTGGCAGTATGTAAATAAGTTTACTTAATACAGGTATTTTATATATATATATATATATATATATATATATATATATATATATATATATATATATATATATATATATATATATAAAATACCTGATTAAATAAATTCATGTTGTCTGAGGCAAGATAGCAGTTAGAGTATTATTAAATGGCATGAAAATAATATGTAAATATGTTTTATTTAATATATATATATATATATATATATATATATATATATATATATATATATATATATATATGATGGTGATAGTGCCAGCAGCTATGATAGCAGCTACAGTTCCTAGAAGACCAAAGACATTATTTTTTTGTGAATGAAAACTGTAGAAGTGTATATCCAGATGTTGGTAGAGTAATTTAATCTGAAATGTAGAGAAACTTTCTGGATCAGAATCTCATCTGTTCATAATGATGGTGAAGGGAACCAAAAGTCTGAAGGACCCTCATTTCTGTAAATGCTTCTCACAGTAGGATACGGCATGAAATGGTTATGAATATTTTGCCTTACATCACTGTAAAGAACATAGCAGTGGAACATCTCTGGGTCATTTATGGGTCATTTTGGTCTCTAATACAATTCCAGAAGTGTGAAAGTAGAGACGTCAGCAATAGAAAAGCAGTATGTTAGCTTTGCCGACTGTGCTTGTATGTGTGTGTTTCCGCTCTCAGACCAGACAGTGACGGATTGTTAAGCTATTATCTGCTGGATGCGGCATCTGTCCTGCCTGTCCTGGCGCTGGATGTCCAGCCAGGTGACTCGGTGCTGGACCTCTGCGCTGGTCCTGGAGGGAAGACCCTCGCTCTCCTGCAGACTCAAGCCCCCAGTATGTAAATCAGTGTTTCCTTTCTAAAATGGGCTGCCTCTGATTTCTGTTTGACTGAAAAACATCAACTGGGACTCTGTGACTGTAGTTCTGCTCAGTATGACCACTGAGTGTTCAGTCGTGGCCTAAAAGTTTGCTGCCTCGGTTCTTATAGAACCTGTGGTCAGATGTTGTTTATATGGTATAATGAAGTACAAGTATAAGTGTTCCATACGTGTATTAACGTTATCTGACAAATACATCCAGTTTAAGCCAAGACTTCACATTTCCTGTGTTGACCCTTCTTCTTTAAGACTTGTGCAATTCACCTCAGCATGCTGGATATCAGCTTCTGGGCAAAATCTTAAATGATGGCAACCCATTCCAGCCTAATCTGTGCTTGGAGTTGATCACAGTTTCTGGGTTTTGGTTGGTCCACCCTCTTTTTGAGGATTGACAACAGGTTCTCAATGGGATCAAGATCTGGGGGAGTTTCCTGGCCATCAACCCAAATTCCAATGTTTTGTTCACCGAGCCATAGGGCTGGGCGATATGAGAAAAGATCTTATCACGATAATTCTTTCCATGACAGTCAATAACGATATATATCACGATATAAATCAAATCACTATCACCTTTTTACTTTAAGTGAGAAGTGGAGATATCAAAATTAAAAAAAATTGTGAAGTTGTTTTTTATCCTCTGATTTATTTTCTAGCAGAAGATAGACAAATGTAGGGGCTACTGAACACTCATGAACAGTATTCACACACAGACACTGTGTTAAGCAAGTTGTTGCTGGCCCTTTAAGTTCGGGCTCTGAGGAAAGGACTCTGTTTATGCTCACTCATAGCAGTGAGTCGACTCTCTGTCTGCTCTAATGGGGAGTTGGTTTAGCGATTCTGTTTTTGTTAGAAAAAAGTTTCTGCAATAAGTCAGCACCTGTTTACCTGCTGTTCTTATCTTTACATATTATTTTAAGACTATTATCACGTGTATCATGTTTCTTTCAGTAGTAGTTTAACGTTTTCTGTTATTTTCTCTTATTTTATTCTCTGCTCGACTGTGACGCCTGCAGTAAACAAATTACTAGCACGTGGGTTAAGCTGCCACTACGTCTACACTCTGTGCTGTGTGCTTCAACCAAACAAGAAATGGCTGGAACTCTAGTTCAGCCACCTGATTGGTTTGGGGCGGTGCTATTCTCATTCTCATTGGCTGTTTATGTTGTCTCTCAAAACATGGACGGAACTTAATTCTATCGACTACGTCTTATAGTTCTATCGAGGGAACGTTATTTCGTGATAATTATCGTTATCATTTTATCGCCCAGCCCTTCAAGCCACTTGGTTATCACTCTTGCCTTGTGACATGGAGCTCCATCAGCCTGGAAGATGCTGTATTGTGCATCTCCAGATTGCTCCTGGATCTCTGGGAGAAGTTATTTTGAAGGATGTTTTGATTCTATGTGGATCTGCAGAAGTCTATATTTAAACTCCTATGTAGTGCACTATGTAGGGAGCAGGGGGGCATTTGAGACAAGGGTTTTGCATTAAACAGTGCTGTGTTATGATATGTACATTATTATTCAAGAAAATGTAAAAAAGTTAATGAAATTAATGTAATGGGAATATATAGTTTATGTTAATTATTATTAATAATAAATCATTTCTTGAAAAGTTTTGTATTTTATTATAACTTGTTTGTGGCGTTATAGATGAATTCATATTAACTGTAAGTGAATAATTATTAATAGCTTAATACATAAAAAATAGCAGTTACTGATATTATTAAATAATTCATAGTAGTTGTTGAATAATTAATTAATTAATTACGTGTATATTTTTTATTATACTTTGTAACTGTGTTGTAAAAGTAATACTGTGTTGTAATAACAACGCCTGCTTCTTGATGCTTTTATACCAAATGGTCATGTTTCTTTTTCAACATGCACTCAGGGTTCCTCTGGGCCAATGACCTGTCAGGGTCTCGTACAGCTCGCCTCCGCCGGACCCTGCAGAGCTACCTCCCCAAAGACCTCCTGACAGGGGACAGAGTACACATCACCTCATTAGATGGACGGCAGTGGAGAAATGAAGATGAACTCACGTTTGATAAAGTCAGTGTCAGGAAAGATGAAGGAGTGCAAGGAATCGTGCAAGGAATCGTGATGTTCTTTTATAAGTAACTACATATAGTTAAAGTTAAAGCATTCCAAATGTTATAATTGTATATAATTTTATATATATATATATATATATATATATATATATATATATATATATATATATATATATATACACAATTATAACATTTGGAATGCTTCAACTTTATATATATATATATATATATATATATATTCTGGCAGATTTTTATGTCAGAATTTTGGGTTTAGCTGTTGCTTTTTGACTCAGCGAGACAAATTCTTAAATCTAATTTTTGTTATTTTAAGTTTTATTATTTTATATAGAAA
This sequence comes from Megaleporinus macrocephalus, assembly GCA_021613375.1. NCBI lineage: Eukaryota > Metazoa > Chordata > Actinopteri > Characiformes > Anostomidae > Megaleporinus > Megaleporinus macrocephalus. The sequence continues at coordinate 31,661,834 of CM038723.1, forward strand.
CTACAGCAGCAGGTGCTGTTACATGGCCCATAGCTAAATCACTTACTCACTCACTCTCGCTCTTACTCTTTCTTTTTCTCTCACTCACTCACTCTCACTTAATCTCACGCTCACAATCTCGCTTTCTCTCACTCTCTCACACACACACTCACGCTCACAATCTCGCTTTCTCTCACTCACTCTCTCACACACACACTCACGCTCACAATCTCGCTTTCTCTCACTCACTCTCTCACACACACACTCACGCTCACAATCTCGCTTTCTCTCACTCACTCTTTCTCTCTCTAACGCTCACACACTCACTTTCTCTCTCACACTAACTCACTCTTGCTGTCTCTCACTCACTCACTCTCTTTCACACACACTCTCACACACTCTCTCTCACACACACACTCACGCTCACAATCTCGCTTTCTCTCACTCACTCTCTTACACACACACTCACGCTCACAATCTCGCTTTCTCTCACTCACTCTCTCACACACACACTCACGCTTACAATCTCGCTTTCTCTCACTCACTCTTTCTCTCTCTAACGCTCACACACTCACTTTCTCTCTCACACTAACTCACTCTTGCTGTCTCTCTCTCACTCACTCACTCACACTCTCACACACTCTCTCTCTCACACACTCTCACGGTCTCTTGTACTTACTCCAACTCTCTCATTCTCTCTCACACACTCACTCCTTCACTCTCACTCCTCTCTCTCATGGTGTCTTGCACACACTCTCACGGTCTCTCTCTCTTTCTTTCTTTCTTTCTTTCTTTCTTTCTTTCTCTCTCTCTCACTCTCTCTCTCCCTCTCTCTCTCCCTCTCTCTCTCTCTCTCTCTCTCTCTCTCTCTCTCAGGTGTTGGTGGATGTCCCCTGTACCACAGACAGGCATTCTCTGATGGAGGAGGAAAATAACATATTCAAAAGATCCAGAACCAAAGAGAGACAGAAGCTTCCGTTACTGCAGATGGAACTTCTTTTGTAAGTACCAGTCGGTTCTTTAAAAGAAATAATTATTAAAGTGTATCTAAAGAACCTGCGTTGTGTGAAGCTGGCGTGTAAACGTTTCACACCACAGTCCACGTAATTGAAGCCGCAGTCCACGGAATTGAAGCCGCAGATACAGGGGGGTTTGAATTCATCATGGTTGTGATGTTACAGCTGTGGACACTGTTCCATACTAGCCCTAACCCATTTACAGTAAACAAAGTTTAGCCCCAGTGAAGTGATGCGGGATGTGTTAGAAATTCAGCCTTCAGGAATCAGAAGTCAGAAGACCTTCAGTGTTGACTTTGAGTTTATTGACACACACAGGAGCATGTGGGTACAGCTCAGTCGATCACAACCAGTCTGTTAGCGGTCAGGCGTGCATGCGGAAGCACGGGCGCATGTCGGTCCAGTCTCTGATGCAGTCTAACTCTCTAACTTGGTTTAAGTAGAAGTCAGAAAAGGGTTAAATGGGAGGGGGAAGTTTGGGGTGTCAACATTAAGGGGGGAGAACCTGGCCATACAATACGTAGCGTGATACAGCGCTAACGATTCAATATATCACGATATATTGTGATACTGCAAGCAAATTAATATATAGTGTTTTTTTAAATGCTACTATTAAAACACACCACTATATGAACAGGTTTGTCAATTCTTACAATAGCATTGCACATTTGTGCTGCTTGTTAATGTTGGAGTGGAGCTGAAAATGGATTACTACACTGCCATCTAGTGGTCAGAGGCTTAAACACAACACGCAATGATTCACTGTCTGCCAGGAATCTGTGTATCGATACTGTGTTTTTGAGAATCAATACAGTATCACCAAACATAATATCCTGATATTCGATATTTTCTTACACCCCTAGTTGTAATACAGTATTCCATACCAAATGATCATGTTTCTTCAACATTAAGGGGGGTTGGTATTGGTATCACCTTGATAGATAGATCGATAGATAGATAGATAGATAGATAGATAGATAGATAGATAGATAGATAGAAGATATACAAGAACATATGAATACAAACTCTACACCCTGACTGTAGGTAAAAAGGTAGTGCAGGAATTAATTAGGTAATGTGTAAGAGAAAAACGGGAGATCAGCAGATACATGACAGTACTGGGATATTTATTACAAAATAAATAAATGTGCAAAGATTGTATTAAAGTAAATGTTAAATAGTGTTAAATAGTGTCCAGGAGTGGACACTATTTTAGTGGACACAGGAGTGGACTATAATGGCAGGAGATATAAGGGTCATTTCAATACAAACAAAGGAGTGGGGGTGATCAATTCTCTGCAGAGCGAGGGTAGTATCAGAGTCCATTTGGTAAGTCTCCACAAAAAAAGTACATGTGATGATAATTTTTCTCTCAGATGTTAATAAGAAAGTGTGGAAGATGCGAGAAAGTGATTAAACGTTGTGCTGTTCATGGCTGTCAGGAAACCAATGGATCATTTGCCTGGCAATCCTGTCAAAGATCCACAACTGCCTTCTGAATGTGGCCAAGTACAAGGCAGTCAGCCAATCAGAACAGGGCACATTTAAATATGTCTTAAAGGTGCAGTAACAACAAATGCCATTTTAAGGGAGGAGTAGAGGCTGAAAATGGTCCCTTAAGAAACGAGTTATTTTTGCTACATGCATGCACATGAACACTGTGAGCGGAGAATGCGAAAAAAAGGTAGAATAGGAGCCCTTTAAAAACACCACCATCATACAGAATTACTATAAGAAGTCTGCTTGTTACTTCAAAGCAAACAGCATCATCTAAAATAGCCTGTATGTCGTTATAGTGTAATAATGTCTATTGAGGTGAGCAGTTTGATGGTAGTCAGTGTTATTTTGGTAAATTATGTTACATTACATGCCAGTATGCATTTCTGAGCATATTGTGAATCTTGTTAGTGCTTAAAGATTACAAGAAGAGTATCATCTATAATGTTTAATAGAAAATAATTGGATTCACAAAATATTTTAAATGTCAACTTACAAAACTGAATCAAACTAATACTAAATACTGTGTTTGCATATTGTTCAGTATGAAAATCACAGAAGAATTCAGCAGTATTAAAAATGGCACTGCTTCTCCAACAGAGGAGTATAATGTGAAACTAGATGATGAAGCACTTTTCTTCTCTTTGCAGGGCCGGGATCCAGGCCACTCGCCCGGGCGGTGATGTTCTGTACTCTACCTGCTCTCTGTCTCAGCTGCAGAACCAGTGTGTGGTGGAGCAGGCCATCAGCATCGCTCAGCAGGAGATGGACATTACAGTGCAAGTGCAAAGCCTTAGCAGCATCAGCCAGCTTTTTTCAGACACTTTCCACTTCGCCCCCCAGCCGGCGCTGGGAGAGCTTGTCATACCGCACTTATGTGCCAACTTTGGGCCCATTTACATGTGCAAATTGCAAAGAATCAGCTAGAGAGGCCAGAACAGAGAGACTTCTTACGGTCACTACACCTCTTTGTACTGCCTGGTCTCGGCTGGTCTCGGCTTCTTTTCCAAACTAAAATTTGTATTTGTATATTGAGGTGCAAAAGTCTGCTGGTGAAAATGTGTTTTTTGTTTGTTTTGTATATTTTTTTTAATTTAATGTAACATTTTTCATTATAAATAATATTGGCACAACAATTTGGGTGCAAAGAAGATTGTTTGAACTTTTTTGGTGTGTTAAGGTTTAGGTTTATGTATTTATATGTGTTTTTCTACTACAGAGGTTGTCACAAAGCAGACCAGAAAAATCTGGGTCCAACGCCCCAATAAGAATACCCAGTGGCAAGAACAAAGTCTTTCAGATCAAGAGAAAGAACCTCAAGATGAACCATCCTCAAAAAGTGGAACCATCCTCCTCTGTTCCCCACCGGATAGCAAAAATACAATAAGTCTAAGGGTGTGTCTCAAAACCTAGTGAGCTCCTACATAGACTGCATTTTTGCATAGTATGCTCTCCTGACATGTAGTCTGTCCCAATTCTTATATACCGTAAACATGCTTCTACTGAGGAACCTTATTTTGATCTGATTTTAAGAAAGCATCAAACTCTTCCTCAGTCGCTAAGACAATCCTATGACGCAACGCAGGCAAATCTACGAGCAGTGAAGTGGTTTTAAAATGCAAGTTATTTTGATTCTCTCTGGTGTTTTAATGTGTTTCTGGTCATATAATCACACAAAACAGTTTTTATTAGCAGCTTTTGTTAGCAAAGTTGGGTGTGTCTCAAATCCTAGTGAGTGTGTAAGTAGGCTGTCTAGGTAGCAGCTGTGTAAGTATCAGTGTTCTCTCCTCATCTCTCCTCATAAAACAGATTACTGAGACGCTCTAGTTAGAGAGAGACTGCGTCACGGCTTGTTCCCGCCCACTGCAGCACCCGACCGGTGGTTTAGCTGGTGGCTAAGTTACCAGCCGGCATCCAAAACAATAGCCGAGGCTTAAAAATCTGCTAGCATAAATGCTAATGGCTCGAGTATTAAACTGCTAAATGGTCAGAGACTCGTTACAGAGTTGATAATAAAATACTGTTTTGTGTGATTATATGACCAGAAACACATTAAAACTCCAGAGAGAATCAAAATAACTCACATTTTAAAACCACTTCACTGCTCGTAGATTAGACTGCGTTGCATCATAGGATTGTCTTAGCGGCTGAGGAAGTGTTCAGTGCTTCCTTAAAATCAGGTGTAAATAAGGTTCCTCAGTAGACAGCATGTTTAAGATATCTAAGTATTGGGACAGTCTACATGTTGGGAGCGCATACTATGACGTAAAATGCTGCCTATGTAGGAGCTCACTAGATTTTGAGACACACCCATTAACCATTTTGCAGTTTTATACTCGAGCTATTAGCATTTATTTATTATTTAGGTGGGAACAAGCTGTGACGCAGTCTCTCTCTAACTAGAGAGTCTCAGTAATCTGTTTTATAAGGAGAGATGTCAGACAGAACACTGCTACTTAAACAGCTGCTACCTAGACAGTCTACTTAGACACTCACTAGGTTTTGAGACAGACCCTAAGTCTGACTACTCTGTGCATAAATGAATATAGAGGCAGAAAGAAGGAGAAGTGAGGACTGATAAGAGCAGGAGAAGAAAACATCATCGATTACGTAAGCAGACGGAATCTTTGGAGGTGCCAGTGGGTCAGGCGAGTTTTCCATGAGGCACTGGACAGCACAAAGCTCCATGATGGGAAAACTGGTCCAGAATGCAGGCAAACAGGGGCACCCAGTCAAGGCAGACGAAGCAGCAGCATCAGGTTGCAGGTTGGGTAGCCATTCAGCATCAGACCACACGGGATAGGCAGTTGTTGAGCTCAATGAGAGAACCACACAGTTAGTTCTGCTATGAGTAACAGACAACAGTATATAGTGTTAATAAGGTGCAGCAGTGACTCCAGCAGGTCTAAACAGGCTAAACAGGCAGAGCCAGAAGGTAACAAAGACATGAGGGCTCCTTGAGATGTCAGGACCCCTCCGCTTCACCAGCAAACTTGAGTGTGCATGTGAGAGCAGCAGGTCGACAGCCCCAGTATGTCCAGTATGTTCCTCTTAAACAAGCCTCAGATGAGCATTTCAAATCTATGTATAATGTCTTAGACGTTCTTACTATAATTAGATATCTGACTGAGCATCAGTTTGAGCCACTGTTAAAGTTCTCTTTGATTTATTACATCAAGCGATTGATGTGATATGTAAACACAGTTAAAGGTTTACTCACTCATTGTCCCCTTTGAGTTCTGCATCCTATTATCATATATCCACCTCATCTATGGTCTATAGTGTCTTATCTATAGCCCTGGTTATTCATGCTGAGCCCAAACTGCTTTCAAAATAAAGGCGCCATACGCGGCTGCCAATTAGCACAGAGCTCATTTGCATATATCAGCCTCGTTAGGTGCAGCAACAAAAACAGCCTGCCCAGATCTAAGAGATGAAGAGGGCTCAGAAAATGGTCTGACAGAATTAAACCCAACCTCACAAATGTGGTAAAAACTTGTACAGCTCTTGTTGTGGTTCTGTTTACGGCCTATAGGTGGCAGCAGCTGACAATGAGAAAGTCCTATCTCCTCTTTAGTGGTCGGAAATGAGTTCTAACAGCAGGCGCTCAGCAATCAGTGCAAATAAATTGAGTGGATTGTAATCAAAGGCAAGCAAATGCGTTCAGTTTGTCTGTATTAAAAGGGCGGAATGATGTTGTAGTACTTTCAGCGTAAGAGCTTTAAATCAGCAGGTTTTCTTGGTGTTATATGAGACGAACAGAGCTGAGTCGAGCACTATGATGTTTATTTTTTTCAGTTTGTTTATTCACTGATACATCAGTGTGTTATTAATTGGTGGCCAGCCAGAACAGTTATCCAGACAAAGCCAATGAGATGACCTAAAACAGCAGGTGGATTATTATTTTTTTTTTTTTCGTATTACACAGATATTGATAAATTGCACTAATCTTAATCTGGGTGATTAATTACAGCGGCATACGTAACGAGATGCTTAATTCTACACCAAACAAATGTATTTACATCAGGTCGCATTTTTCCATGCTGAAGCTGAACTCCACTTGCTTTGCCGGATGCTCCGCACTCCATCACCACCCCCACCCCCAACCCTCATCCTCACCCTCGCCTCTGTAACCCCCAATCCAAGGGTGGTAAGAGGTTCGTTTTTGCTTTCCGGGAGCGTCCCAGCTTCAATTTCCCCTGTACTGGCCACGAACCTGCCGCCTATTCCGGGCAATGTAGCATGAAAAGGTGTGCGCACTTTAAGAACGAGGGCCGAGCAGCACTATGGACTCCCCGCTGTCATTAAGCTGCTCGAAAACAGTGTTGCATCGAGATTGGCCGCGCTGTCGTTTAGTTGCCGGCTTCTGGTTGAACATTAAGGACGCAAGAGGATCCCGAAATGGGATGTTTTTCCCCTCATTTTGCCCTTCGCCTTTTATTCCACAGATGAGTGCAGATAATTTTCTGTGCGATTGTGAGTGATTACTGTATTACCACAGTAATATAGGGTTATTTGGGAATGCAAAGAGAATTAATGACACATAAAAACTATTTCCGCATTGGCCGCCTCTCTCGGCCGGGTATAGTTCTCCATGCCTGCATCTTGTGATTACCTAAACGTATTGTAAATATGTCTTTGCTATGGGCTTTTACATAAATTTACATTTTTTAACACTCAGGAAACACAGGCCCATTAGGGACGAGTTATTTTCCTCCATACGCTTTGTTCATTATTGACTTTCGACGGTGCGGACGGTGCTCGGCGCCTGATCGTTTGGGAAGCGCGAGGCCGGTGATGGAAATCTGATGTAAATCTTCGTAACGGCAGAAATATTGAAATTATCCGCCGTACCTGGAGGCTCAGTGACCTGTTGGGCGAGGGGTCGCCGTGCCATCTCTGCAGCTGTAGCAGCGGAGGAGGGAGTCTGCTTGGGCGGCGTTGGGTTCGAATCGGGAGCATCTCATTACAGCATGGAAGAGGATCAGAGTTACTTATGAAGGATAGCTGTAGATATCTTCTGCTGCTTTATTATGATGGTCATGAGACCTAGATGCTCTCCAGAAGTGTCAGCCCTTTATGTCAACCCAGAACCTAAACCTTGATCACATGACTAGGTTGAATTAAAGAAATACTTCCAGCTTTTTGATTAAAACTATCTGCCGCATGGTATGTACACAGCAAGGGCGTAGATTTGCTCTTGACATTGGTGGGGACCCGAGGACGTCTATGAAATAGATATATCATACATACATCAAGGTTAATACATGGAGCGCTGCATAACCTGGTGTTGTTGTTGTTTCATTAGTGAACTACTCTTTTAGTGACGTTTCTTTGAAAAATAGCTTTTTTTGCTGCCATCCTCACTCGCTTTTCACACCCATGTGTCACCCACGTTGCACCTGAGTCTCGCATATGACTGGAAAGTTATCCTTCCAGTTTGGGTGCTGCTAACAACCAAATGTGGCTACAGAGGCTCACGTGACAGCAGCACAGCCAATCACACTGGCCGTATGTGCTACAGGGAGGTAGGACTCGAGTAGAGAACTTGATTTAACCCTTTCTGCACCTCTAGGTTAATGAGACGTTGACAGATGGGGTAATTTTTTTGGAGGGGATCAAATTATTGGTGGGGACATTTCAATGATAGCTGGATATTGGTGGGGACTTCAGTCCATGCTAATTAACGCATCACAATGTGTGCTTTGGTTAGCTGGAAAAGACAAATAAGAACCAATTTCCATTAGAAAAATATTCTGAATATGTTGATTTTTATTTACTGTACTGCACTAAATCGAACAGCTAGATTAATTATCCTCTCTTTGTAAAGAAACAAGCAGTTACATAGAGTTTTATGTGTTCTGACAATGTCAGCAATAGGTACGTTACTCTATAAATCATGATGTGATATTAGGATTTCCACTGCTGTGTGTTTAGTCATACAGGGCCAGACATAAATAATGAATAATAAGCATAATGTTACGCTGGACGTTATGAGCAAACTAGCCACTGAAATACGGATCCAGGGAAAGGTCATTGTTTGATGCTTCACCCACAACCACCAAGCTTCTGTCTTTAGTTTTCTTAACTAGAGATGTAGCACTGATCTGCCTCAGGGTGGCGCTCTAGCAAACTGGCTTAATAAGTTGGTCCTTCACAGCCTTGTAACTGTAACTATGCCTGGGTTATGCCACAGTATATTTGTAAATCTAAAAAAATCCTCAGAAATAGATGGAAAGAGTTTTGAGAATTTTGAGACAGCTGCATTTCCTGTCTGGAAGAGAGCCTTTACAAAAAAAGAATTGTTGAATCAAACATGTGGTTGCCATTTAAGGTAGCATCAGTGCCGCTATTGCAAGTGAATTCACAGCCAGTCAGTGCTGGAGTACATGCAGTTGCAAAGAGTTTTATGTGCTCTGACAATGTCTACAATAGATAGGATACTATGTAAATTCAATTCATTATTATTATTATTATTATTATTATGATTGTTATTATTATACTTAGTAAAGCATATAGTCACATAATGTGATATTATGATTATGACCATGATATTATGATTTCCACTCCTGTGCGTGTAGTCATACAGGGCCAGATATAAATAATGAAAGTGCACGTCTGGAAATAATCAGTTAAACTTCTGATGCTGGATTGCAGTGAAATCAAGGTACGAAGTACCAGAGCTGTCAACAGAGCTGTCAGCTGTGCTAACTTACATTCCATCCATGGGCTAACAATGGACCTGTTGTCCATGAACCAGCGTTGAAGACTCCTACTTTAAGCTTATAGAAGAAGTTGTCCATGGTTACCAACTCTATATACAACAGATGCATTAATTGTAGTATTTCTTTCATGATTGGCCCTTTTTTGTGGACGTTATCATAGTTGGGAAAACATTAGAGCAATTATCATAAAAGTATTGAACAATAACAGGTCCTCATTAGAAGTTATTTGCTGATGGCAGCAAACATTAGCTGCTACAGTTTACTAGAGTATTATCAACTAGGAGTAAAGTTTAGTCGTCACCTTTGGGTCATTTCTGATTGTTAAGTGTAATGTTAAAAGCCACTTCTGGGGGTAAACAAGCCCACAAACAAAAAGGGCTTAAAATCTCCCCCCCACTTATTAACATGTCCAGGTCTGAGGCTCTACCAAGCTGCTAAGTTTCTTTCTTCTCAGCATGCCGTGGTTCTGTTTACCTTATTGTTTAAGTTCAAATAAAATGTTCAGTTATCATTCTAGCATTTTCCTTGTGACGAAAAAGAGAAAAGGAAATGACTGAATCTGGTGTCAGTGGGCTCTAATGTTAGCTAGCTAATGTAGTTAGCACCCACAGGCAAAAGCCAAACTGGCCCTTTGTGAAGCTCTTTAATATCAGCTATGGGTTTTATGGGGCGTTTCTGGCTATGAATCAACATATCAACATTCTGGTTGTTAGCAGTTTCATGTGCTGCCCAGATAAAGCAAAGATAGCTAGACTTCACTATCTTTACCTTGGCCAGCTATCTCTGCCTTAGCTAGCTAACAAGTGTTAGCTCTGCCTTTAGCTAAAATATCTGTCTTCGTCAGCCTGTGTTTGACCGATGAGCCTAACAACCAGAACATGTAAATGTGGCTAATTAAAAAAAAAAAAAAACCTCTACAAAACCCATAGCCTGTATCAAGGGTATCCACAGAGGGTCTGTTTGAACTATAGCTAAGCTGATAGCATTGTTTTGATCAATATGAGAAACGTTCATGTGTTGTCTCTGTGTGTCAGTGTTAAAGATGGGAAAACTGGGCGGTTATCCTGTAGAACCAGAGCTTATTGCTTCAGTGCTTTAAACTATAACAGCCAATACATGTAGAACAGACTTCACCTCTGCATCAATAGCAGACCTTGAGGAACAGCATCAGCCATTAATTGGCATGAATTATTCATATTATTGAGCATTTTGCCCTCTTTGGACCTTTTTTTCTCCTCACGAACTGACTCCATGCTGTCCTGGTGTAAAATTATATGCAGTGAAATAGGTATTCACGTATAGTGGTGAGTTATTATTGGAATAAATAGTGATAAGACAGTCTGATGTGTCTCTTTTCATGCCAGCCTCATTCTGAGAGGAGGAAAGCTCTGCTTTATAAATGATGTAGCCTATGAGTTTTGTAATTATGAGTAAACCACAGCTAGGTCGTAAAGTCAAACAACTCTGTTTTACACCTATGACCTGCCATCCAACAAGGCCTTTCTATAATTTATAATGCTTTTAAGTTTGGGTACCAGTAGCCTATAGATGTCTTGTGAGGTTAGTTTTGCTCTGGAGCTTTGAGGCTAACAAGTAATGGAAGCGGAGCAGCAGCATTTAGCATAGTGCTAACTGTTTCAATTTCATGTACTTGTCTCAAGCTGCAGGGAGTTGTTAAGTAATCTTTATTAGATTTAATGATGTGGTTTCTGACACCATATGAAACAAAGCAATCTGTAGCTCCTTGAAGTTGCATGTCATTCTATAGTAGGCATCATTAACTCATGAAGGCCTATAATAACTTGATGGCATCGCTCTATGAATTATGAAGTTGTTTAACAGCTGAAATCTAAATAATGGTACAGTGCCACAAGCAAGCTAACTTCTGTGAGCTAACAGTTCATTGTTGTACAACAGCACCAATTGCTGAAACTGCAGCCTAAAATTCAGCTTTGCTGGTTGTGTGGGGGCGTTGTGGTGAGATCAGTTTTCTGAGGACAATTCAGTGGCCAGCAGAGTTAGATTGCATGTAGCAGTATTCATATTTCAACTTAAGGAGGCAATTTGTAAGATTGTTTTGGTTTAAAACATAAAAAATTATCATATTGCAGTGATATCCGCTGAAATTAGCATGCTCACTAGGTAGCCCTGGCCCTTCCTGTCTCTTAATGCCACTTTGAACCTCAAGAGGCAATAATGAGACATTGTAGAATCCAGTCTACCATCAGTTCTACATGAGAGGTTGATTTTTTTTTTTTTTTTTTTGATTTTAAGTTTTCTGCATTATTTAAACATGCCAATAGAACTGCTCCAAAATAGCTTGGAAATAATTCTGGTTTCATTGACTTACATTGAAAGTAAAATACGTTATATATATATATATAAAGTTTCAAGTTCAAGTTTCAAGTTTATTTGTCATTTGCACATCATGTCAGGACATAACATGCATTGAAATGCTTTGGGTGAGGCTCAGATAAAACTCTACAGCAGGGCAGCATTATATATATAAAACAGTACAAACATACAATAAATAGACAATATTAAAGTAAAAATAAGCTAAAAATATACATATAGTTATAACTGAAATATATAAAGGACTATACAATACACAAGATATAAACATAGGATATACAGGGGGACATCTGTGAAAAATGTTGCATAGGCAGGTTCTAAGTAGATATATCTATATCTATTTAAAGTGACTTAGTGATATGATGATATTGTCCATAGCAGCGATATCAGAATAAATAATATAAAGTGTATAATGTGCAGTGGTCGAGTGAACGGTATTGGGGTCTTTCAGCCTCACAGTTTTTTCAGGAGACTGACAGCCTGTGGGTAGAAGCTGTTCTTCTATATATAGAAGAAGTAGAACTATGCTAAAGCAATGACTACAATTCTCCATTACTTGTTATCTATATCAACTTCTAGCGCTTGTGCAAAACTTGTGCAAACTCCAGACACCAAACACACCCTGGCTGACCAAGTGCACACGGCATAAGGTGTAAATCTGATCTTTGGCTAAACCATCGCTTTAAGCCACATGCCTGTGTTCTGCATTTGGAGTGGCTGGGCTTTTGCACAGGCCCACAATGCTCTCTGCTCTTTTTAAGAGGTATGTGTGGCGCTGCATTGATGCGTAATTATGTGTGACTGAAACAGCGCCTTGGTGACAGGCTCTGGAGTGCTGCTGTTTGCTTGGGTTAGATTCCCCCCCAAGAAAAGAGAGCCTCTCTTCAGTGCTTAAGAGGATTAAGTGCGGTTGTGATAACAGAGGGATAAAAAAGGGAAGAATTGAATCAGAAAAGGGGCGCTGGGACCAAAGAGGGTGACCTCTTGCTACTGAGTTCAAACACCTGTTGTCACAGCTCGCCCTTAATTCCTCTCATTTTCCTTGAGTTCGGTTGCTCATTCCTCCTTTTCTGTGTTCTATATTAATGCTTTTGGTTTTGAAGAACAAAACTGATAACCAGATGAAGATCAACAGATTTATAATAATATGAAGTATATATTTGACAAAGCAAACTAAATGAATGAAATACTTCATTGTTAGAACAATGGCAGGTTTGGAAAAAAGAGTGTTGTGGACTCTTTAGTAGAGCAATGTTTTTTTACACCACACTGGCCTGATTGTTGGGTGTTTTTTAGGTACGTTTATGTTGTCTTTATGACAATGCAATGCAAAGAAATCACATGTTTATATATCAATTTTGTTTTTCTTTTTTATTATATATATATATATATATATATATATATATATATATATATATATATATATATATATATATATATATATATATATATATATGTTTTTTAATTTAATGTTTATTTGTCTGTTATCTATCTATTTTACCAAAATTCTGCAAAACATGATGGAGGTAGTGTCAGTGCAGTGGAACTGGATTATCAGGTTTTATTGATGATGGAACTGAATCACTCTTTATTTAGCATTATTGATCAAGAAACCAGGTCATTATTACTGATGATTGTTCATCTTAATTATAATGGAACTCAATCATTTGTCTTTATTGGCAATAATGGGATACAGCAGCCAGCAGCAGGTTAAATTCTTAAGTAAACTGAGGTATCTTCACTGCTCAGATTCAACCAAATACCCAGATTTGGTAGAAACTTGCTGCTGTTTGTGTCTTCTTGAGTGTCTTGAGTGTTTAGAACTATGCTTGGGCATAGTAGCTTCCAAATAATTCTTAGTAAGAAGTGAATGTAACAGAGTAAATGGAGCTAGTTGCTACCCAAATCTGGTTACTAGGCTTACTATGTCATAATATGACTTTGTCTAATTACTTTTGGTCATCTAGAATGGTGGGAATTTTTTCTAGTTCACTCAGTATGTATAAATACTCTTTGAGCTCATAATTGTTTCGGTTCACATCCAGTTTGTTGGTCTACAGAGCCCAAAAAAAAAATGAACAGAACTGCTTACGCCGTAGCGCAATAGTGGTCAGTATATTGTTGCGTTTGTTGATCGCGAGGGCCGATTTGTGCGCTTGGATCCGTGTCAGGCTGTGCTGAAAGCCGGCCTGTGTTGGTTTCCAGGAGGACTTTGATGTGTATCTGGGCAATGTGCTATTAGAGGGATTTACCCCAGCTGACAGCTCGGAGAGTATGTGGCAAAATTGCAATGCCAGCAGGCTAAAAGAATGCTGGGAACAGGATTAGGATCATATTCTGGCAGTGCCTGTCACTTCTTCAATGGACTGGGGTTTCTTATGGTGGCAGCTTTCATTCTCCATGCACCTAAAACCTTTAGCAGCTCTAAAAAGAGAGGGGGGAGCAGGGGAAAGTGTGGGGAGGAGGGAGGGGGGGATGCTGATTGAATGGTACACTGTGATTTTTGTGCTGGGCATGCTCGAGGGCCATTGTGTATGTGTATGTGTGGAGGACTGTCTAATGAAATAAAGAGAGGTGGATTTCCACGTTCTCGGACGCTGGGCCAAACGTGGGTTATTGATAATCAAGAGTTTTTACCTTGGCTGGCTGGTGTCCAGTTGTATTGTATTGTCTTTTTAGATGTTTAATAATCTTTATTTATTCCAGTGGTAGCTCAAAGTGCTTTACAGACAGTTTTCATCAGTAACCTAAGTCTTAATTAGCTAAAGACAAAGTTGAATGTTATAGCTACTATGATGTTAGAGTTTTAATTAAGTGCTGAGTTAAAGAGAGACGTTTTTAACTGTGTATTAAAAGTGAGCACTGATTCTGACTGTCTAATTAACATTGGAACTGAGCTCCACAGTTTAGAAGCTGAAGAGCTGAAAGAGTCTCTCCAGGTTCTCTGTATTTTACTGAAGGTGTGCAGAAAGTCAATATCTGCAGATCTAAGATCTCCAGCTGGAAGATAAACAGAGAGATGTTCTGTGATGTAGCATGTTCTAGATTATTTAGAGCTTTATAAATGAGTGCAGATCGTTAAAGTGTGTTCCAAAAGATATAGGTAGTCAGGACAGATAGCTGCTGGGTTCTGTACTAGTTGTACAGGATTGATTGTTTTCTTAGGAACCCTAGTAAGAGGACCATTGCAGTCATCAACTTTGCCATTATTTATACGATAATAATAATGAATGTAGAACTAAACACACGTGATATAATGCCACTGTGAACAATTCTGACTTAAATCAGAGCATTTTAAAGCTCTTTGTTTGCATCTTAGCCATTTAATTCTGCAGAAATTATGGATAATTGTTGGAATTCCCCTTTAAAAATCAGAAAAGTAGGCATGGGTGCTCAACTTTCATTCATGATTGCCCTTTCCAACATCCCCTGAATTACATTCCCATCCTACTTCAAACTTTACAAGATTAGAGAGCGTTATGCCCCCGTTTCCAGACATATAGAACTTATCTTGTAGAATTTAGGAAACTGGAGATAATGAAATTCAGTATCTGATCAGTATCTGAAGTTCTGTAGAAGTTCTGTAGAACCTCAGCTGAGAAATGTAAGAACAAAGCCCAACTCCACACATTAGTAGAGCAGGATTGCATTGCTAGCCCTCAGAGATGGAGATACTGGTCATAATCATAAAATATCGGTCTTAAAGCATCATTGCCCAAGCATAAAAGTTGACGGTGGGACCCATGGTGTCTAGGTATATTCAGCCATGCAAGTTCTCCCATTGGTTAGAACTTCAAGGACTGATCTGAAGGCCTTACCCAATACATTTACGACCAACATACCGAGAAAGTGGCAGATGAATCAACCAAGCATGTTTTGATGTACAGTGGGACCAATTTCTGGACAAAAAACATCTCTCTAGTATGAAAGTTCCACATCACTGACAAGCAGGTTTCAGTTGGTTGTTAGGAATAGAGAACAGTGGCGGAAGCTCTTTGCCAGGACTCTTTTTCTGAAAGAGTCACTTAACAACTGATACATACATGTTCAAATACATAGTCCCAGTATCTCCATTTTTGTTATATATGTATAACAAGCCAAAGTATCCATGATACCTTGTATCAGTGTGAACTATGGGTTGCACAGACTACTCAACTTTTCTGCTCAAAGACGATGCTTTAAGCTTGTTGACTAGTCGCTGATGACTACGACAAGATTAACATGGTTGCTTCAGAGAAGACGACAGTTGAGGTGCCTTGCCTTTTCCTGGAGGCATCGCACCCTCGTTGGAAAGGGCACATCACGCTCTACTGACTTTTCTCAGTGGATCTGCAGTGTTTCAAATATCAGATACCTCTGGTTTCTTAAACACCGCTATAAAAAGTTATGTGTGGTTGGAGAGAAAGTCTAACATCTTGTAATCCTGCCAAGTTTAAGTTGGTTACTCTCTGGACCATGGGTCTTGGAAAGGCCATCTAGGGTGCACCTACATCAGATACAAATTTGTGAAATACCAGGGTCCGTATATCTGCTTCTGGTTCATTGAAAAGTGCTCATCACACTATTAACACCAAATACTGTTCTCAGTTACCCATAGCAGAACTAACTATCTGTGGGTTTCTATCACTGAGCTCAACAAGTGCCCATCCAATGTGGTGTGATGTTGAACGGCTGCCCATCCTGTGTGATCTGATGATGCTGCATTCTCTCCCATGACCAGGTGCTCCTGTTTGCCTGCATTCTGGACCAGGTTTCCCATCTTGAAGCTCCTGATGTCCAGTGCTTTGTGGAAAACTCACCTGCATGACCCACTGACACCTCCAAAGATTCAGTTTGCTTACTTAATTTTTTTCTTCTCCTACTATCACAAACTCAGTCATTTCTTCTCCTCTTTTACAAACACTGAGCTGGTTCCCTCTACGACTTTGATGGGGCTTCAGCAGTTTTCCTCCTTTTTGTCTGTATATTTATTTATGTATAAAGTAGTCAATCTTATTCTTATTACATTTGTGTTTGTTTTGCTATCCGGTGTGGACCAGAGGATGATGAGTCTGGCTCCTCTCGAGCTTTCTTCCTTTTGATCTGAGGGAGTTCTTCTGGCCACTGTCGCCCCTGGCGATCCTCATTAGAGGATGGATTTCTCTGTAAAGCTGCTTTGTGACATCTGTTGTAAAAGGTGCATATAAATAAATGAACCTAAACCTAAACCTTAACTTTGCTGCAAAACAAATTTTACTCCTGACATCATGAGCGATTAGTCACTGTCAACTCTACTTTCATTGCATAGCTGTGGACAATCGGAAGTAATGTGACGCCCAGTATGAGCCGCAACTATAAGTACTAGAATGTCAAGTTTAGCCAAAAAAAGAGACAACAAATTTGCAATAGTATTAAGTTTTCCTAGTGCCCCTATGGGATTTTTATTAGTATGTTAACACCAGTGCACATAAATGTTCGTTAGCTGTCATAGGTTAAATGCAAACATATATATATATTTCTATATGAGTCCTGTAACATATATCCACATATTGTCACCTTTATTGTGTTTTTCTTTTTTATTATAATTTGAAAAGTGCAGTTACAGTACAGATAAACAGAACAACTAGCCAACCAATCCTGGAACTTCTATTACAGGTTAAGAACGTTTTTCCTTCTCTTTACCATTTTAGAGATTGTTCTGATAGGGGCAGTACATCTTATACAAGCCTAAAATTAAACTTATGGAGTGTCTTTTACAAGCGACAGCCGTTTTTGTTTAATCTATGTGAATCACTGTCAGCATACTGCTAACAGACTACTGTAAATACCATAGAGGTGCTAGCAGTAATTTTCATAGGCGTGTCTATTTCTCTTTATATTGGCTTTTATTTGGCATGTACAATGTAGGCCCAGCACAGATCGTCACAGATCAATAATGTTTTGATTTGCTTCTTCCCTGTTCTACCAAATCAGAACTATTCACACATAACTCACGTATGTAATCCGTCGTACTGCGTGTAAAGTGGATTTAGAGTTTGTCGCCCCGATGCAGCAGCAGTAACAAGGCAGCGCTGACCTGTGCACTGAGCGTGACCTTAGCGTATTATGATCTGCGACAACCTCCTGAGGGCGTTTAGCGCTTTCTCGTATGTTCGGCTGTACCGCTAACGTGTCGTCCTCTGCATTCGTTGGGCCTATATTGCGGAGGAGCTGTCGTCCTTGCTACTGTAAGGAATTGGCATAAACAGACACGGAGCGTTTTCCAGGCTGTTTAAAGCTGCTGTATTTAAGGATGGCAGAGAGCGCTTAAAAAAAAAAGAAGCAGTTAGCGGCCTTGGCCCCGAACGCCATGGCAGCGGCAGCGAGCCTCTGGTAAAAATGCAAAGCGAAGGGAGAGCCCTCTTTATGTGAGCAAAGGGCTT
Organism: Megaleporinus macrocephalus; assembly: GCA_021613375.1. Taxonomy (NCBI): domain Eukaryota; kingdom Metazoa; phylum Chordata; class Actinopteri; order Characiformes; family Anostomidae; genus Megaleporinus; species Megaleporinus macrocephalus. The sequence goes on from CM038723.1 coordinate 31,679,804, forward strand.
ATGCATTTTGACAAACCACGCTGTTTAAGATATAATAGCAGCATAATCACAGCCCCGGGCCGTCATTCTTCAGCATAATGGCCCGCTTATTCATCGGGGATGGCTTATGTCCCCAAACCGATTTTATTTCACAAGATTACCCCGTCCTCCCTCTCCTCCCACTCTCTCTCTCCCCCCCCCTCTCTCTCTTTCTCTCTTGTTCTGCATGTCTGCGGTGTTTGTTTGGCTTTTCTGGTCTAGACGCCGCTCGCTCGGCTCTTGTATCTTCAGATCTTCACCCAAATTGTAAATTATTAGAGTTGAACCTGAAACTCTCCAATGCAGGGTGTTACCTTTAACACTAGTGTACTAAACTGTGGTAGAGACCCACACCAGCCACAAAACTAAAGAAATCAACCCTGTAAGTAGTGAACAGTAAAGCAAGTGATGCTCCACTTCTATAAACATTGCAGTAGTCGAAGCAAAATATATTTTTTTAAGTTTTGGACATTCTTTTATAAATGCCTATATACATTTATAAACTTCATGATGGATGGAGCAAAATAAGTCACACATATTGACATGGAAAAAACTCTGGTTCCACCAGGGGCGATTGTGGGCTTAGAGGTTTAGGGGTGCTGAGCACAAAATGAGAACAGCTCATAAAAAAAAAACCTACATTTTAAAGTGATTTTGGACTATCAATTTGAAATCAGTGACTGGAAAGACAACAAATCTAGTTCACAAAGCTTAGTTTACAAATGTATTTAGACATCTTATTAAAAGTAAAATATATAATAAAGGGTAAACTATATGAATTTAATCTAAAAGAAAAATAAACAGCTCCATATAAATTTAACACATTTTTCTCATTGAATATTGAGCTTCTGTGGGATAAAGGGTGACCAGATGATATTGAGAGAAATTCAGGCCATGAGACTTGGGGTGAGTGTGTCATGACAGAATAATTGGAGTAATTTAGATCAGACACACCAATTCTAATGATCAGTTATCAATATTATTACCATTATCAACAGATTCTGAGCATATGATTAAGATCATGTCTGCTGTACTGTCTAACCTGAACCTGCCTCTTTTTTTTTAAACAAAAATCAAATAAGTTTTTTTTTTCCCTACTAAAATCTTTAGGGGTGCTAGGGCTCAATTTAGGGGTGCTTAAGCACCCTTAGACTAGGACTAGCTACGCACCTGGGTTCCACTGATTTACATTAGAAGTAAAGTATGTTTTTCTGTTATGTTTGTTATGTTTTCAGTGTAAATAATTGTAAGTTTCACAAAATTACATATTTCAAATAAATGTTAAATATTTAGTCCTCAAAATCCTCAAAAATGGAAACTTAATATTATTTTTCAAGTGTCATTATTATCATCACATCTTCACTGTCCAAAAAAATATTTAGGACATTTTTGGACATTTTTGGGCATTTTTGACGCTTTTTATTTTTTCTTTATCATTTGAAACAACAGCTGCTCTTTATATTCTCTAAAAGTTTCATGATAATTGAACCAGAAGAAAAAAGTTCTAAAAACACTTCTTAAAATCTATTTACATTTACTTGCACTGAAAGTAAGGAATATTTTTGGCCTCTATTACTATTGTGGAGATGCATGTTCTTCTTTACTATTTTTAATTAAGTAAATAAATATATAAGTTTAAGCTTTGGAACAGCAAGTGTACATAGACACAGCGTAGAAGTTACAAAGGACAATATTAGTAGTTCACCAGCGATATTGTGCTGTTTGGTTCTAGAAGGCAATTCCATACAACAATTTTCTTGATTTTCTATTTCGAAGATTAAAACATCGCTTTAAAACAAGATCTGGCAACATGAAAAGCGACAGAGAGATAAATGTACAGGAGGTAAAATCCAACAAAAGAATGTAAGAAGTTTCGGGGGATGAGTTTTTGTTCACATTGACTGTTTTTATTTCTAAGTAAGCTCAACTTTAACTGTATTTAACCAACATTGGCCGTCATTTCTCTAAAAAGGCATCTTTACAGCACAAGGATAAACATTCTAAACTTCAGAAGTAAATCCAATGGTCCATTTACCATTTTTATCTTCACACAACATTCAGAGCAACTGGCTTTTTTATTATTATTATAACAGCTTGTCCCAACAGCAACGATATAGTGTGTTTTGGATGCTGCTTTGTTGGTCAACCAACTTGAACATGCTGTGTAACCAGCTAAACCAGCACCAGACCAGCATAAACCAGCTTAGACCATCATTGAATTCATGTTGGTATGAGATCTTACTTTCATTAGGATTAATAGACAAGTTAGATGCGGAACTAGAAATGTTAGGAGAACGTTTGACTAAACTAAGTTGAGAAATTTTATAAAATTAAAGCTATTAATTTGTGTGTCTGCAGCTGGAGAACCAACCCTCTTTGGAATCGACTCACAGCCCAGACAAAACAATGTTGCACAAACACTTTATATCTCAATTTATGTCACTTTTCTTTTTTTGGATAATTTGAAAAATCTTTTGTGGCGTTACAAAATGCCATGATAAACGGAAGTGATCCAAAATGACCAGCAAAAAGTCTTTAGCTTCTGTCGTAAGTTAAGAATGTTTTGTCTTTTCTTGTATGTAAAAAAATGATTTGAACAACAGCGATATAAATGTAAATTAATGCCTATGCATCCTTTTTTGTCTTAAAAAGTTATTTGAAGGTTATGTGGCCAGTAATGTCATATATGTGAGTGTAGCTTAGCTTACATGTGTTGTGCTTGCTAAGATTGTAATGTTATTTATTAGCCAATATAATTACCCAGTGAACACACAATGTTGTCTACTTTCTTACAATGTTGCTGGAACGTTGTAAAAAGGTGGTTCTTTTAAGGTTGTCTAAGGTTGTCACTAATAAAAGTTATCATTACTAGCTGTTGGAAACTTCCATGTGTATATAATGGAACACATGAAAAATTCTAGGAGGTTGTGACAGCGTACTGACAAGGTTGCCACTACGTTGTTACATACAATGTTGAAGAACTACATTTTAATAAAGTGGCCACTAAAACAATAGGTTGTCACAAAGTAATTGTGTTTGCAGGCTAGACAACTGGCAATTCTCAGTAAATAAAACAAGCTAACAACTGTGCTAACAGTACAACTGCAGCCTAATCGGCTAGCAAACCGTGTCCAGTGAGAAGAGAACGCCGGGTACAGTGAAGCGAAATGAACCTCTCGTGTAAAGATCTTCAAGCAATGTTTTATTGAGGTTTTATTTTACAAGTCAAGTCCTACAGTTGTAGCGGAGAGTTCTTCTCAATCACCCTCCACCAGTATATACGCTACAGGTTCACTCGGGATGGAAACAGTGGGAGTGATTACAAGTTTCATGACCACAGCAACAATGGAAACCAACTGGGAGGAGTTTTACATATACGACCAGACCAGTTTAAGATTAAATAATCCAGTGGAGGGGAAAGATGCACTAACGTTACCGTCCAACCAATTACAGTCTTACAACGGACAGCTATACGAGAATCGTCACGGGGAGGCGGTTCGATTCTTCTCGGCCTAAAACATAGAACATCTGCCTTACCAGTAAACATTTATAGATAAAGACTTTGCGTAATTTACATATTAAAATAGTTTACAAACACTGATGGGAGGAGCCGAGCGACGAGAAGTTAACGAGCAGGACTGAGGAGCGGAGCTGCCTTCCGGGAAGTGCCTTCAACGTGGAGGAAGAGCTTCCCCCACACGGGAAAGAAAAGAAAAAAAAACAATAAATAAATAAACAGTGATAAATACCGCCTCGCTTTTGCCTTCTTGACTCGTGGATCCGATTGACAATCCCCTCTGCGTCGCTTGCTAGCATGCATTCGCGAGAAGCAGCGCTTATTTTCTTTCACCCCCCACCCCCCCACCCCCCTCGAAACATTAGATATACAGCAGTCTCAAATGATATGCGAGGCCTGTAATTGCATTTCTTCCTCAGCCCGAGGCCAAACGTAATTAAAAGCTTTGCGTGTGTAGGCTACTCGCCCAAATCACTTTCTCATTACCGCAGCTGTTCTCGGTTTAGCAGCGTTTAATGCCGGCCATTAAACAGGTAAATTAGTCAGGTTTAATTAAGCGGGCGGGACGTTGCAAGGCGGGCGTTTACATTTCACGTATGGAATTATGTAATGTGTAATTTGAGCACTAGACTAATTGAATTAGGACTAATTGAATGAGGCTGCCTCAGTGCATGCAAGGCACTAAGCTCTTCTATTAAAAGTGCTAGAGTCGAACAGGTGTGTCCATGTAGGATGGATGAGCGTGTCAGTGTGTTAACATGTTAACGAGGTACAGTTAGCAACATTAGCGCAGAGCTGTTGCATGAACTCATGTCCTTTTGGTCGCACTAAGCTGACGCCCCCCGGTTTCGTTTTCTTAATGCTTTTCAACTGAACTGGAACAAGAGACTGCGCCTATTGTACCTTTTCTTGATTGGCAAAAACAAGCCGCAGTGTTCTCGGCGAACGGTGACGGTCAGGCCTCGACCGTTTGAAATCAAAGACAGCAAATACGACATACAAGCCAATTCTGGCAGCCAAAATGTGCTATTTTGTACATTATTTGTCAGCAGGAAAGTTCCTGGTGGCACGCTTTAGCCAAGTCCTCGCTCGCCTGGGTCAGTTTTTCAGTTGGGCAGCGTGTCCAGCCCCAGCGAGGCGGCGTGCTGCTTGGCCCGGAGGCGCAGGTTCTCGATGCTGGTGGTTTTGCTGTTGTGGCTGGGCAGGCCGGCCGAGGCCTGGAGCAGGGGGCTGTTCCACACCTGCTGGGCGTGGTGAGAGAGGGACTGGTAGTAGGACTGGCAGGGCAGCGAGCCCAGCGGCGCCGGCATGTTGACGTTCATGCCCAGGTAGGGGATGGAGGAGGGGGCCGCCATGTCGAAGGACGGGTAGTGCACCAAGTTGTTGGTGGCGGCCATGTGCTGACGGAACTGCTCCTGTAATCGGAAGAGGCTGAGGGGGGAGGAGGAGTACGAGTGGCTCTGGGAGACCCCGCTAACTCCAGCCGACGAGGAGACGATGGCCGGAGAGCCAAGGGGAGAATCTGGAGAGGAAAGGAAACGGGAGAGAAAAGTTAGTTGTTTCTTTATTGGCCTATGCCAACAGAATGCCTCAGGCTGTAGAGGATTAACCCCTTCAAGTCTTAGGTGGGTGTGTACAAAGGTCCTAAATACGTTTTATTGTAGATACTGAAAAATGATACTGGATCCTGAGTTATTATTGTACATTCCTAATAATAATATGTAGATGATACTGAAAAAATATAGTTGATATTGAATGATTTATAGTAGATACTGAATAATTCATGGTAGATAATTAATTGTCAGTAGTGGATACTGAACAAGAACATAGAAGATACTGGACAATATATAGCAGTTACTAGCAGTGGGTAATAATATATATAGACTGAATTATCAATATTATGTATTGAAAAATTGTAGTAGATACTGAAAATTGTAGTAGACACTTTGCTATCAGTAGAATTGATACTAAATAGGGGCAAATTCTAGTAATTACTAAATATTATACAGTGCATGCTAAATAATTAATAATAGATACTGAATAATACATACAGGACTGTAAAAAAATATAGTAGGTACTTAATAAGTTCTGAATCATTTATAGTAGATACCGAATCATTTATATATGGTTAATTGTCTATAGTAGGTACTTAATCATTTTCAGAACACACTGGAACTTTTATAGTAGACACTGAATAATTGTAGTAAACACTAAAAAAATCATTAAGTAACTTTAAAGTATTAGTTACTGAATAATAATTTCTGTGATGAATATCTATATAACTGACTTGCTGCTTTAGGAGTAACTCAGTTAAAGGCACAACAGCAGTCTACAGCTCAATCAACCAATCAGATTGAGTACAGTCAGGCCTGGGATTCAAACCAGCAACCATCAGTTCATGTTTTTTATCATTGGCCATCAACAGTCAGTTTATGACTATAGAGCTGCCCCCGGCTGGATATTCATGGGTGGTGGACCACTAAGGTGGACTAATATCCATCCATCCAACAGTGATGTATACATAAAAAAAAACTCCAGGAACGCAGCTGAGAATGGACCACCACCCTATTAGTATCTAGACAATAGTGGTCCTGTGGTCAGGAACTGACCAGAGACGGATTGGGTGGGAGGGGACTGATAAACTGTTCAGCAACAGATAGAGTAGAAGAAGCTTTATAGCTCATGTAAGTAACAAGTTTATGTACTCCAGTTAGCATGATGCAGTTTCCTCAGTGATAACTGGTGATGGATATTGTCGCAGTCCAAATAAATACATCTCCATTTTCACATTATTTTTCCACATCATTTGAACACAACAGCTACCGTGTACAAAGTGTGAAAGTGTCATGGTGAATAGACCATTAGGTTGACCGAACAGACCGAATTAGCTTGGAAAAAAATCTGGTTCCAATGAATTACATTAAAAGTAAAGACTTGTGTTCATTGGACAGCGACGATATGCTTCTGGGTTAATCAACGGGGATACTTAGATTATTGATTTATTTGTTTGTTTGTTTATTTGCTAAACTACAGTTGTATGCAAAAACTTACACAAGCCTTATATATATATTTGTATGCTTTAGCCTGAGACTACATTCCTGTAAATGCTACCAGCGTACCTGGTTTAGGGCTGAGGCGTTTGCAGGCAGGTGAATGAGCTCCAGACTGCAGCTTTTCCGCCTTCAGCTCGTCTCTCTGAGGCTTCAGCTCCTCCTCCCGGTCGGTGGTGTTGTCCTCTGTGGCGGACTCGCTCCCTGACTGCTCGGCCGAAGTGACGTTCAGCTCCACACTCAGCTCCGAGGCTAAAGCATGCTGCGGCCCCTCGGGCTCCATAGAGGAGGAGGAGGAGGAAGAGGATGAAGGAGGCAGCGGGTTCTCCAGTCCAATGGTGGAGGGAGACTCGTTCTTCTCGCTCGTCCCCAGAGCTCCGTCGGGTGAGGTTTCTTTCTGCTTCTGCAGCTGCTCCTTCTGGAGGCTGCGCTGCTTCTTACGGAACTTGGCCCGGCGGTTCTTGAACCAAACCTGGTTTCAGAGGGAAGGTGAGGTCACACAGTCATCAGCTTTAATTATGCTGTTATAGTGTGAAGGATGCTTGAGAGCTTAAAAGCATAGAATCAGCACTCTTAGGAAATGGGATTCTATATAGTATCAAACAAAGTGTTCTGTGGTCTACACAACAGCAATAGAGGAATCCTTTTGGTGCTGTATACAATCTTATGTGTAACACAACAGATGTTCTACAGAAAAACACTTCAGTGAGACACGATTTCTATAGTGAGTGTAACATATTTAGAAAAAAACATGAATTTTTTAAAAAAGCAATGACAAAAAAAAATTATTTTATATATATATATATATATATATATATATATATATATATATATATATATATATATATATATATACACTACCACCACTATTACTACTACCACTACTACTACTACTACTACTACTACTAATAATAATAATAATAATAATATAATATATGCAACATTAACTGTGTAGAATGAAGAACACAGTTTACTTTAAAGTCTTTAAAGTCAATGGAACCAGACGTCAATTAATTTTGAGCCAGTTGTTTTTGGTCCATTCGTTATAATATTTACACACAATGCAATGTGTGATTGGTGTAATATATATATATATATATATATATATATATATATATATATATATATATATATATATATATATATATATATATACATCTGTTCTAATGATATCTGGTGTTCTTACTGGTGAAAATACACGTATTGATCAGATAAAGGCTTTTAAACAATCAGCTTAGGTGCCTCAGACTTTAACACAGTACAGTATATATAAGCCTACAGCATCTGATGATTGACTAGTGGAGGTCAGTCTAAACCTCTGTACATGGAGAAGTATTGATTTAATCAGGCCAGTATTTATTTCCATCATTTACTTTCATCTTTCTTTTTCCCGAGGTAGAAGGTTTTGTTTCCCACAGTAACAGTATGTGGTTCTCTGGATATTATCTTCTTCTTGTATGTGTATACTGTGTTGTACAGCTGGAGAGATTAAACATCTGAGCCTCAGCACAAGCATATCCATTTACACATAACAAACCCTGTACTGTATATTTATAAAGTGCATGTAAATATGAATACAGTGCTAAATATCAGGTTAATTCTCACAAATTAACATTCAACTAAATCAGTAAAATCAAACCAGGGCTGCCCAGAGGGATGCTTGCAGGCCAACGTTGGGCCATGAGGGCATTTATAAACCCCAGATTGTTATTATTAGATTAATATATTTTTGTTTTCCTTTTAATATTTTAGCTACAAAATAGAGTGTAAATGTTATAATCTGCTTTTTATAAACTTTTTATAAACTTTTTATTATATAGTTTTATCTTTTGGGCCACCCTGAATGAAAGAATAAGACACAAAAAGAGCAAAACCTAAAATATCTAAGACGCCACATCACAGCATGTACACCACATACACACAGTTATGTTAGAGAAATAATCTGATCAGTGTTTTTATTTACACTATATAACATTAACATAAATACAAACAAACATATAATTACCGTACAAAGAAAAACATGTTTTGTCCATTTTCTATATCATTGTTATTGTATGTTATTATATGCAGTGTTATTATAAATGGACCAATAGAAATGCTTCAAAAGAGCCTGAAAAAATTCTGGTTCCATTGAGTTCCATTATTAGTAAAGTAGGTTTTTGTCCTGTCCTGTGAAGTCGCCATTTTGGACATGGATGATATAAAATAGGTTGTAAATGTGTTTGTTTTAATTACATCACAGATATGAGCTGTGAATTTTCGATTTTGTTTTTTTTATGGAGCCTGTAAATGAGAAATTTCTGGTTTTCTATGTTATATTATGCCCTTTACACCAGGGATAAAAATCTATGATATGTGCCCTTTAAATGAGGAAAACTGGGATTGTCTAAGATATGGGCTCTTTAAATTTTGACAGTCTAATTAAAGATCTATATATTTTGGGCCCATTCAATAAAAAAAGTTTTCTAAGATAGGAGCACTTTAAATAAAGAAATTAGATTTTCTTTGATGTGGTCCTTCAAACTCAAAAGTAGCTTGAAAAGTGAAGAACTTATAGTACTACTACTACTAATAATAATAATATAGCGGCGTATATATATATATATATATATATATATATATATATATATATATATATATATATATATATACATATATATATATATATATATATATTAACGTATAAATTAACCACGTGTTATTTTAATAAACTCGTGCTTATCAAGCTGACAAAACAGTTGATAATTACACTATAATTAACTGATTATTAATATAGGACTGTTATAATTGCTTTATAAAGCGTGTATTGTGTTGTTATTAGTTTAAAAGTTAAGTTAAGAAAAATACTGGCGCTTTTTAAAGGGTGAGCATTAAAAACACTACCGTGTGAAAATAAACTCATCTGCTTTCTAAAATTAACAGTGACGCGGCCTCACCTGCACGCGCGCCTCCGGCAGGTTGGTGCACATGGCCAGGCGCTCGCGCATCACCACGTCCGGGTAGTGCGTCTTCTGGAAGGTCTTCTCGAGCGCCTCGAGCTGCTGCGCGGTGAAGGCCGTGCGGCTCCGCCGCTGCTTCCGGTGCTGAGAGCCGTAGCGAGCCTCCAGGATGATGTCTAAAAACGTCGGGCCCGTTTTTGGAAGAGGAGAGAAAACACGGTGGAATTCAATCAACTGCACGCGGGGAGAGACGCGCGCGACATGATTAGTGCACGCGTAGAGACTAATCAACTAATGAACCGCTTCCTAATGGAATATTTCGTTCTACCTTAAATAGTGGAGCAGGTATGTGTAGTGACTGCATGATTTAAGGTGGAACCGATTTTTTTTGTCTGTAAATTGTGGTGTGGGTCGCGGGGGGAAACGGGGGCAGAGCTTAAGTGTGACTCTTAAACAAGTAATGAAGGAAATTACAGAGAGAAAGAATGAAATATACAACGAGAAAGAATAAGGCGAGACGGAGCACTACATATATATACATAGAGAGAGGGGGGGAGAAACCATAGATAGATAGATAGATAGATAGATAGATAGATAGATAGATAGATAGATAGATAGATAGATAGATAGATAGATAGATAGATAGATAGATAGATAGATAGATAGATAGATAGATAGATAGATAGATAGATAGAGAAGGATATTGTTAGAGAAGAGAGAGCGAGAGAGAGTGAAAGAGAGAGAGAGAGAGGGAGAGAAAAGAGAAGAAGAAAAAGAAAGAGTGAGACGAGAGAGAGAGGGAGAGAAAAGAGAGAGAGACAAAAAGAGAAAAGTGAGAGAGAAAAAAAGAAAAGAGAGTAAGAGAGAGAAACCAGAAATATATGTATACAAAGAGAAAGATATTGTTAGAGAAGAGAGAGAGAGAGAGAAATCAGAAATATATATATAGAGAGGGATATTGTTAGGAGAGAGAGAAGAATATTGTTAGGAGAGAGAGAGAGAGAGAGAGAGAAATCAGAAATATATATATAGAGAGGGATATTGTTAGGAGAGAGAGAAGAATATTGTTAGGAGGAGAGAGAGAGAGAGAGAGAAATCAGAAATATATATATATAGAGGGATATTGTTAGGAGAGAGAGAAGAATATTGTTAGGAGAGAGAGAGAGAGAGAGAGAGAGAGAGAGAGAGAAATCAGAAATATATATATAGAGAGGGATATTGTTAGGAGAGAGAGAAGAATATTGTTAGGAGAGAGAGAGAGAGAGAGAGAGAGAAATCAGAAATATATATATAGAGAGGGATATTGTTAGGAGAGAGAGAAGAATATTGTTAGGAGAGAGAGAGAGAGAGAGAGAGAGAGAGAGAGAGAGAATATTGTTAGACGAGAGAGAAGAATATTGTTAGGAGAGAGAGAGAGAGAGAGAGAGAGAGAGAGAGAGAGAGAGAGAGAGAGAGAGAGAGAATATTGTTAGACGAGAGAGAGAAGAATATTGTTAGGAGAGAGAGAGAGAGAGAGAGAGAGAGAGAGAGAGAGAGAGAGAGAGAGAGAGAGAATATTGTTAGAAGAGAGAGAGAAGAATATTGTTAGGAGAGAGAGAAGAATATTGTTAGGAGAGAGAGAGAGAGAGAGAGAGAGAGAGAGAATATTGTTAGAAGAGAGAGAGAAGAATATTGTTAGGAGAGAGAGAAGAATATTGTTAGAAGAGAGAGAGAAGAATATTGTTAGGAGAGAGAGAAGAATATTGTTAGGAGAGAGAGAAGAATATTGTTAGGAGAGAGAGAGAGAGAGAGAGAGAGAGAGAGAGAGAGAGAATATTGTTAGAAGAGAGAGAGAAGAATATTGTTAGGAGAGAGAGAGAGAGAGAGAGAGAGAGAGAGAGAGAGAGAGAGAGAGAGAGAGAGAGAGAGAGAGAATATTGTTAGAAGAGAGAGAGAAGAATATTGTTAGGAGAGAGAGAGAGAGAGAGAGAAAGAAAAGAGAGTGAGAAACCAGAAACATATGTACAAAGAGAAGGATATTGTTAGGAAAGAGAGAGAGAGAGAGAGAGAGAGAGAGAGAGAGAGACAGACTGATACCTGTCCTTACCTGCCAGTCTCTCGGCCAGTGTAAGCGCGTGCACTGACGGTCTGTAGTCGGCGGTGTGCTGCGCCTGCTGCGCCGCCTGCTGGTGAAGGTTATACATGGCGCTCAGAGAGTTCATCGCGTGCAGCGAGTAGCCGTTCACCCCGTAATGCTGCATCTGAAAAACATCACCAGCACTAATGAACAACCACCTCAGCACTACTGAACACTGCTGCTCTCTCACCTCCGCGCCCCCTGCAGACCACCCAGCACTGTTCTTAAACCCCCCTCCCACCCGCGCACCCCACTGTTCTCCTGCGCGCTCCTTATAAACCAGTACGGACCCTTTATTAACTCAGTCGTTCACCAATCAGTAACATATGCAAATCCAGCCTAATTAATATTTAACACTGCTAGCAGTGAATATGCATGTGATTTCACACGGCCGGGATAGCGCACGAGCGCGTCCACTTTTAGGATATTCATTAATATCACATTACCGCCGCTGTTCAGCCCATTAGTCGCATAAATGAATCTAATTGGCGCAATTATCGGCCTGTTTATCTAATAGACATGAATTTAATCAGTCAATTAGTGAAACTAATCCTGCACAGAAACAGCACTCACGAGATCAGCGAGCTTTATAAAGTCCCTAATGAGGGCCATCCAGCGCAATTACAGCATAATCAGCAATAATCACCATTTAATCACCATTTAATACAGCCGGACACTCTGCAGGGAAATGATCACTCTTTATATGTTCATGTGCTTTGTTTCATTAATAAGTTGCTCGGAGTTTATACTACAGGTTCTAATGGTTGTGTTCCAAATCAGTGTTGATGTGTGTGTTATTGTACTGATAGTCACTTCAACCTTAAAAAATGTACTTATTTATTTATTACTATTTCTATTTATTTGTCTATTCATTAATAAATAACTGTACGATTCACCCATTATATATACATTATGTGATTATCAAGCTGAAAAACTAAAAGGGAACCTGATTTTAAATAATCAGCTGAGAATTACACTGTAATAAAATGATTATTAACATAGTGCTGTTCAATTAATAATCGATTTATAAACAGTGTAGTGTGTTGTTATCAGTTTAACATGCAACATTAAGCCAATAATAATAATAATAATAATAATAATAATAATAATAATAATAATAACAATAACAATAATAATAATAATAATAATAATAAGATTAGAGTTTTGTTGCTTTTGCTTTTGTTATTTTATTATTGAATTTATTAAAACAGTATTGTTTGTGTTGAATTAATGAAATGCAAAAAATAAGCTTACATGATTAATTAAATTAGGACAATTAACCACATCCTTAAAATATACAAACTGATAGATAGATAGATAGATGTCAGTTGTTTATATTAGTTTTATGTCCATTATTGTTATTATATAATTGTATGCTATTGTGTTAAATTCTATTATTATTATTATTATTATTATTATTATTATTATTATTATTATTATTATTATTAATTTATTTGTTTTACAATATGAGAATATAAATGCTATTATTGCATCTGTAATAAATGTATTACATATGTATTATTATTCAAATTATTATTATTAATTCTATATCTCTTAATAAGATCTATATTTATATATATTCTGTTTAAAAGGATACAATAACTAAGGTTTGGCAGGTATGGTTTATAAATAGAGTTTATGGAAGCTGGTGAAGATTAATTCATGCATAAAAGCTGTAAGTTTATTAATAATTAGATTTATTAATATATGTGTAATGTTGTCATGAATCTGATCAATATGATAAATGATATTTAAACTGCATAACCTAAATAGTGAAAACCTAGATAGATAGATAGATAGATAGATAGATAGATAGATAGATAGATAGATAGATAGATCTTTGCCTTTGTTTAAAGCAGTGAAGAGCTGCAGCAGGACAGAGATCAGTGCTACACTGCTGTGTGTGAGTTGCTGTAGTTAGTGTTAGTGAAGGTAAACTGTATTAAAGGGCTGCAGCGCTGCGGTTGTGGCGGAGGGTGGGGGGGGGGGGGGTTCGGGGGGGCTTGCTGGGGGATTTGTGCAAGATGGGGAGGGGGTAGTTTGGGCAGTTTAAATGCCCCCCTGCAGTGCCCACTCCCACCCTATTAACTCAGAGCAGTGGCTGATGGATGTGATCACAGGCCAGCGGGGAATAGTTTTAATTCGCTCGGACAGAAGGTGCTTTGCTAAACATTTACTTTTTCTCCCCCTGAAGTATTCGAATTGAATGGGTCTGTCCGGCCCCCCCCTCTGCCTTCACCCCCTCCTCCTGCCCCCGGGGCAGTTTTGGCTGAGATGTATGGCTTCTCTGAGGGTAAAAATATGCATGTTTGGATCCCCATTTGGGTCCCTCCGTCTTAATGGAAGTGCAAATAGGTTTCGACTGAGGAGGCCTCCATTTATCATCAGCGCACGGATCAGACGGGCCCTCGCCTCCACGTCTTATTATAACTTTTATACTTTTATCAGATCAGATTCAACCACAGCGGATTAGACCGTCCTCACGGCCTGTGTACCTCTCACTGTTTGGGGTTTAAAAGGCAAACAAGTTTGAAATTTAAACATTGACATCATCTCCACATATACATATAAATTCTATATTATATTTATGTATATATGATTTTGTCTGATATCTTTTATATGCATAGAAAACAATTCAGATCAGATCTCTTTTTAATTTGGCTTACAAATTATGCTCTTCTAAATAAACTTGCTGGCAGCTTGATGAACCACATTGGAATTCCTAAAGATCATTTCAATCCACAGTTCTTTAGAGAACCATATTTTGTAAAGAACCTTTTCAATGGTGAAAGGTAGAAGTCACGGTTCTATGAAGAACCCTTAAATTACTTCAGAGTATCAACATTATGCAAAGATTCCTATACCTGTGATGTGCTGGTGTGGAGAACCTTTTGGAGAAGTTGAGAGAACCTCCACATAATATAAATCAAGGTTCTATGTAGAACCCTTAAATTACTACAGAGCATTAACATTACTCAAAGGTTCATATCTCTGTGATGTGCGGGTGTTTAGAACCTTTTGGAGATGCTGAAAGAACCTCCACAGAATGTAAGTAAAGGTTCTATGTAGAACCCTTAAAATACTACAGAGCATTAACATTATGCAAAGTTTCCTATATCTGTGATGTGCATGTGAGAAGAACCTCCACATGAAGTAAGGCAAGGTTCCCCTTAATAGCTAAAGAACATTTACGCATTCATAAATCTGTCGGTTCTGTAAGTGAGATGTGAGACTGAACCTTTTTGAAGTGAACATAATGTAAAGTAAACCCAGAACCTTTTTACTAGTGGGGAACCATAATATTAGTGGAGAACCTTTATATTATTGAAGAACCTTTATATTTCTAAAGAACATTTATATTATTGAAGAACCTTTATATTATAGAAGAATCTTCAT
Source organism: Megaleporinus macrocephalus (assembly GCA_021613375.1). Lineage (NCBI taxonomy): Eukaryota > Metazoa > Chordata > Actinopteri > Characiformes > Anostomidae > Megaleporinus > Megaleporinus macrocephalus. The sequence continues at coordinate 31,694,840 of CM038723.1, forward strand.
ATTAGTTAAGAACCTTTATATTATTGAAGAACCTTTATATTACTAAAGAACCTTTGTATTATTGAAGAACCTTTATATTATAGAAGAATCTTCATATTAGTTAAGAACCTTTATATTATTGAAGAACCTTTATATTACTAAAGAACCTTTATATTATTGAAGAACCTTTACATCATATGAAGTTTGAAGAAGTTTATTCAAACTGATGGAACAGCTATATGTAAGTCTTGTTTATATTTCAGGAAGACTACAGGAGAGCCTGAATCTCTCGGTTCTATGTCAGTCGTCTGTGGAACCTTTCTATTTGTTTCTAAAGCCTCTACCATAAACACACGGTCTCTTTAATTCCTGTCTTTCTCTGCCGTCCTGTTTCTTTTTTTTGTGTCATTTTGGAATCTGTCCACTCTCTCGTCCTCCGTCCCTGTTTTTATTCCCCCCCTCTTCCTTTCCTCCATCTGTAGGGTCTCTCCCGCTGTAGTGTTTTCCTTTTTTGCCATGGGGGTCAAACGGATCATCAGCACAAAGAGCAGCTTATTTTTAATTTGTTAATAGTGAGTTTCACAGCTATTGTCATCCATTCATCCGCCCTGTTAGTGCTGCGGGGCAGAGCGGGGGGTGGGGGTGGGGGGGTGCAGTGGTGGAGTGGGGGTGACACTTCACGGTCCAGTTATTAAAACATCATTATGTAAACTGGCGTGGACAGTGCAGCCTGCGCTCGGCCTGTATCAGAAACAATATCACTAGAAAAATCTAAAGGCTTTTAAACACTGATTGAGTTTAATTCAGTTTTAAATATGTTGAGCGAAACTCCAACTCTGGTAATATTTGATCTGATCTAGTCTTGACGTTAGTCACACCTAATTATTATTATTTCTAATAGATTTTAATAGAAAAATTAACAGAAGCTGTAATATAGAAACACAAATGCAAATACATAAGCAAAGATACCCTAAATAAAATCTATCTATCTATCTATCTATCTATCTATCTATCTATCTATCTATCTATCTATCTATCGAATGTAATGCGTATTCAGTTATTTTTTCCTATTGTTTAGCAGATCTGTCTATATATAATTGAAACCATATCACTGACAGCGTTTAACATGGTATATATTAATAAATCTATGAATCTATTCATAAACTATGAATTTACATACAAAGAAAAACTTCACCAGCTTTCAAAAACATAGCAGTTGATTAAAAAGTTGATTAAAACTTTATAAACATATTGTTACTATATTATAACTCTGCAATTAGTTTATAAACAACATTATCATCTAACAAACTCTTTAAATTTTACAATTAATTTTGTTATGGACATAGTTTTAAAATTCATGTTGGCTTTTTTTTTTTTTAACTGTGTGTGTGAATTAATAAGTGGACCAAAAGGAATGAGTATGGATCCATAGAAAAGAATAAATAAGACACGTTTTGGAGACATCAGTGATATTAAAGTATGTGAAGTAAACATATTTACACATCCCTTGTAGAACTAACACTGTAAGGTTTACTGGATAATGCTGAATATATACGTTAATTAACTGTAACATTGCATTATTTCTTTATTTTAAACTGCTAGACTACTTTTGGATTGTAAATAGATGTATAGTCTGTTTTAAACATAGAGTTAGAATTTAGTTTTAGACCTAGAGCTCTGTCGCACCATGGTTTTCCAGTAAAGACACATTTTCACATGTAATAAAGCTGTTATTACAATGTAACTAGATGCTAAATGAGTTGTTTTTAATTCTGGGAGTAGAATTTAATACATAAACGTGTATAAATGAGAGTTAAGAGTGGTCTTACCTCCGTTTCTCTGTCCAGTACAAATAATATCTTCTAAATTCTCCTTCTTTACATGAACATATCACTTCCACATCCGCTCGTTCCTTCTGCTGTTTTTCTGTCTTTATTCTTTTTTCAGTCCATCCAGGTGTGTGAGTGTGTGAGAGAGAGAGAGTGTTAGAGAGTGTGTGTTCAGCTCCTCTCCGAGGCTCCTCTGCCATCTACACACACACTCTCTCAGTGTAGGAGGGTTATAAAGAGGCCGGACGCTCCTGGGCTCAGCTCGCTATTGGAGCTCAGAGCCGTCAATCAAACCCCGCTGTTGGTTTTTCTCTCTTTTTTTTTTTTCTCTCGTCTGATGCGCTTGATGCCGGTGGCTCTAACTTTTAATTCCTAAATCACTCGCTGACGAAATCAAGCAACAAGGCAAACGAGCAGGACCTAACGTGCGTCCATGATGGGGGGGATTGGGCCGAATACTTTTAATGATGTCTGAATTTAGAGTTTCATGCACTTTTTGGAAGAGAAAGTTGTTTTTGTTTACTGTGTTTACCTACTTTTGTTGTGGTTTATGCTGTTTAAAAGCATAGCTTATTTGCATATTTAATAATTCTATTTAAATGTATTGATATGTTGGAAGATTTCTGAAGCACGAGCCAAAAGAACACACTTTGTGCTCATGCGTGATGTCCAAATACACTGACAAACAATAAATGAAGGCATATACGACTAAATCAAACCAAATTAAGATAAAAGTACATGAAACCAATTGAAGCCTAACCAAACTGAAATCTAAATATAGCTAAAGAAGCCCAAACCCACTCAACTGGAGCCAAATTAACACCAAATTAATCCAAAGAAAGATTTAAAATTATGTTGAAATTAAACTAGGTAAACCCAACCCAAAGCTAAAACAGCTGAATTAGCTGAAATATAACCGAAATAAAACAAACTCAATCTAGATTAACTTAAAACTAGCTAAGGAAATCTAAATCTAATCAAATTAGACCGAATAAAGCCAAAATAAAACTAGATAAACCCACCTAAGAAACATAAACTAACCCAAAAGTAACCAATTTAACCTAAAATGATAACCAAAGCCAACCAGAACAAAACTAGATGTAGGTCAAAAAATCTAAATGAAACCAAATGAACCCCAAATTCAACTAAATATACATATACAGAGGTTTATAAATCTAAATAAAAACCAAATTAACCCAAATTAAACTAAATAAACATATATAAAGGTTAACAAATCGAAACAAAACCAATTTAACCCCAAATTAAACTAGATATACATATACAGAGGTTAATAAATCTAAACAAAAACCAAATTAACCCCAAATTAAACTAGATGTACATATACAGAGCTTTTTAAATCTAAAAGAAACCAAATTAATTTGGAATAAAACCTATAAAAAGGCAAAATAGAGCCCAAATAGCCACATACTAGATTTCACTGGGCTGATTTGACAGTCGAATTGAATGTAGCATTTAATAAAAGCAGATGTAACTTTAAAAGCTCTATGTAAAGGTATGACAGTGAGCATTTTCCAGCCGTACTATCAGCCCTGCGGGGTCTTTCTTCACCCCCCGTTAGCCTCCCGCTCCCTCATATTCCAGCATTTTTCTCTCCTTCAGCGTGAGGAGTGTCTCCCGCCTGCGTTTTGTTTGCGTTTAGGCTTTGTCATGCCTGTGCAGGGACTTTTACAGAAGGCTAATAGATGGCCAATCTCGGCGGGCCTGAGGATCCGGGCGAGCGAGGCGCTGGGCGAGCGAGCGAAAGCCCTCTGTCTCCAAATGACTGCAGCTAAGAGGATTAAAACAATAATGCCCTTCTTCTCTTCTTGAAGGGTTTCAGGGTTTTTAAGAGAAGATTTCTTCTCCCGGAGCAAAAAAGCGTTTAGGCAGAGTGGCCCTTTAATGTAAAGCTGCATAATGTGTTAAAGAGTGCTGAGAGAGAGAGAGAGAGAGAGAGAGAGGGAGGGAGAGAAGGAGGGAGGGAGAAAATCCTCCACTGAATTTATTATCTTTGACCACAAGTTCTCATCTAACGGAATTTGGAAATGAGAGAATCTCCCCTTCAGTCCAAATGTTATTCAAATACTACAGACTGCTGGAGACACAAGACGTCCACGCTGTACTATATACACACACAATGGAGCCCTAACATCTGGGATTTGGGATTCACCTAAGATCTGGGATTCAAATCAAAGAAAAGTTTTGGCAGGTAAAGCAGAGAAGAAAGGTTCTATTTTAGGGTCACTGTTTAAATCCAAGTAAAGGCCAGAGGTCGTCAAGGCAATAATATTATTTATAATCACATTAAAACTGAACTGGAAAGAATCCAAAATTCACTTGAGCTTTCAAATTATATATATTTATATATATATATATATATATATATATATATATATATATATATATATATATATATATATAACCCATGTATTTGTGTACATATACAAATACAAATGCTTCAAAAATCCCTGTTACATTGTGCAAAAATTCTATGATTAACAGATCAAGAAAAAGTCTGGTTCCATTGACTTCCATTGAATTAAATGATGTAAGCTTTTGTTCGGACAGGGTCAAGCAATATAACAATATATATCATTATTGTAATTATAATCACGATACAATCATGCAAGTCAATGGGACCAGAAATTTGACATATATATATATATATATATATATATATATATATATATATATATATATATATATATATAGAGAGAGAGAGAGAGAGAGATAGATAGATAGATAGATATACTATACTAGTATAGTAAGCATGCAATATATATATATATGATGAACAAATAAAAATGCAAAGAGGTGGGCGATATGGCAAAAATATTATATCACAATACTTGATACAAGATATGTGATGATATTTATTTTCTTTATTTATTCATGAGTTGGAACTAAAAAGAGGCACAGAAAAATACTATAAATGATTTGTATTCAATATGCCGCATAAATTGTTGCACTAAATCCAGTTGAACTAGTTTTGCTTTTATTTTGTAGTAAATTTATATTGTATTGTGAAATAAATTACAATAACTATGTATACTGTTATATTGCCTGACCCTATCAGAACAGTTATGCAGTCACCTACATGTATTATACTATGCATCATATACAAAACATACAGAGGTATACATGGGACAGTATATATGGCAATAGCAATTTTATGGGAGAGGACATATATATAAAGCTGAATCTGAATCTCAATCTGCTCTTAAATGTGAGTGAGCACCTGCACCTCTCAGCTTTATGGTCTCCAGGCTCTGTTTCTACTTCAGCAGCTAAATAAACATAATAAACCACAGCTGGTTCAAATAAGAAAGTAGTGAATGGTTTGCACTGCACTGTGTTTTTACTCGTGCACAGTCGCTCACTGAACCATTTGAACGACTTCTGAATGATCACAGTTTAAACAATTAGACTAATAATAGTCAGCATTAATATCATTAGTATTTCAGTATGCAGACTCGTGGTCCTTTCCCATCCTCTCTCACCGCTGCGTCTCTCAGCTAGAGAGAGAGAGAGAGAGAGAGAGAGAGAGAGAGAGAAAGAGGATTAACTTGTGAAGCGATGGAAATAAAGCACTTTAAAGGGGAGCTAAATGTGAGCAGGAGTGAGGAGCCGCTCTAAAGCAATTAAAGGCGGACAGGCAGCAGCTCTCTCCTTCTGTCTCTCTCTCTCCCTCTCTCTCTCTCTCTCTCTCTGTCGGCCAAAGTCATGGGGATTTTACTGCACGCTGAACTTTTTGTTTTTGTCCTGTCCGCTTTATCGCATGCTTCCAAGTCCTTAAAGTTCCAGCACCTCGCAATAAGTCAAAGCAAAGGGCCTTAAAGGGAAACTCCACCAGCTTTTCCAAATTTCTGCAAAATTAAGCCATTATAACAAAACTTATATAAAGTCATGCATAGATGCTTCACTGTAGAAGAGGAGAGTGATGGGTGGTGGGGATAGGAACCAGACGTCTGCCTCTAAAAGCTGGTTTTACAGTAATATATATGTGTGCATTATGATATGAGCTATTGGCCCATATATTGTATAATGTTTAAATATTTAATACTCATGTGTTATGATGGACAGCAGCAATACTAAAATCTGATTTTATTTAAACACAAATATAATGCTCCAAATGTACATCCCCTGGTTGGTTCCTATCACCACCGCTGTAAATGAGTCGAGAGTTTCCCTTCAATTATCAACTTCACACCAAACCACGCTGCGTGACTCTCTTTGCATACCCGTGCCTGAGTTATACAGAGATTTTGCAAAGTGGGTGGACTTCCCCTTTAACTGCCTGAAATGAGAGGATCATACAATAAGCCCTTATTTTTATTTACATCTACCTGAACGGAGCTTTTTTTATGGCTTCGGGAGGAAATAAAGAAATAAAGGAGGTGTAGCCGCACCAGCCCCCCCACATCAGCGCCACCACCCAAAAAAAAAAAAGAAAAAAAAAAACAGTGTGAAGGGGCTCCGTCTCTTAATAGCTAATTAATAGCGCTAATGATGTTTCCACAACTTCATGAATACATTACGTTCGCAGTCCGGCAAAGCTTTTAGCCTCTCCGGCTCCATTCAAGGGTATTTCAGCATCTGTTCTCCGCGCGGCAATTAATCATTTTGATGTATGGTTTAAAATCGACTGCTTCCAGGAGACCCTTTTTGACAAGAATAACAAAGCAATTTGCCAGGAGCCATCTCTCTCACACATACACGTTATTAGTCCACCTTCATCTTAAAGCCCCTTTTCTTTCTTTCTATTTTTTTTACTCCCCTTCTCTCTCTCTCTCTCCCTCTCTCCCTCTCTCCAAATTAGATACCTGCATTAAAGGGCCAGTGTGTCTATTTTTAATTTATTTATTCCCAAACATTTTCCGCCCCTGCTTTCTGGAGAAATCCCATTATTCCCGACAATATCCCAGGATCTTCGGAACAAATCCCTGTGCTAAAAGTTTTTGACCTGCCAATTCTGCCAAAAGCTGCACCCCTCATTCTCTCGCCGTCTTTTTACTGTCTTTTCTCTCTCTCTCTTTCTCTTTCTCTTCCACCCCCCCCCCCAAACCTCCTTTCTCCCTGCGTCTCCTTCGCTCACTTTGGCCCGGATCCCCCCAGCACAAGGGCCCCTATTGTATAGGCCTAATCCAGAAGCAACACAGCTTTAGCGACATGGCGGGATAAAAGCCCCATCAAGCCCACAACTTTATGGGGGCAAATCTCTACCTAATCCCTCGCTTTATCTAAACAAAAGCCCCTCTGCCTTAATCCACCTTCGCCTTCCAAAATAAAAAAGAAAAGGAAAAACAAGAGGGGCTAAAAGAGAGGAGAGAAAAGAGAGAGAGAAAAGAGAGAGAGAGAGAGAGAGAGAGAGAGGAAAAAAAAAAACTCTCACACTCCGAGAGAGGTAAGAAGCGAAAAGGCGAGACTCGGCTACAGCAACTAACTTCTTCTGACAAGCTTTTACCAGCGACGGCAGCGGACGAGTGAGAAAGATGAGCAAACGACTGAGCGTGAAGTCTCGGAGGTTCTTCTCTCCTGGAGAACCGTTCAGCCGTCCTATTCTGGCCAGCGGTTCTGGTCCTTTTTCTATCTGTGGCTTCAAAACGTGATTCAGAATTCAATCGCTGACTCGGTCCATGCTTTAGTTGAACCACCAGACGCAACAAGATGAATCCAAGCAGCATCTGCAGAAAGAGCACTTTCCTACATCTACGTCCTTAAAATGCTTAGTGTTCTTTACTGGATGCCGTAGAACCGTTTTTTTTGCTGCCTTAAGAACCTTTTAATAGATAACCATGTTGGTGAATGAGAGGTTGGTGAGAAGGGCCTGTACAAGCAAGGCTACATATTGTAAAAGTTCTAAAAGAAGAACCCTTAAACTGGTAAAGAACCTGTGTATGCCTTCAAAGCAAGGACGTAGAATTAGCAAGGTGTCCCCCCAAAAATATCCAGCGATTACTGAATTGTCCCCACCAATAATGGATAAAAAACCCCAATCTGTCAACGTCTCATTAACCTAGAGGTACAGAAAGGGTTAAATCAGGTTCTCTACTCGAGTCCTACCTCCCTGTAACACATGCGGCCAGTGTGATTGGCTGTCCTGCTGTCACCTGAGACTCTGTAGCTACGTTTGGTTGTTAGCAGAGCCAAAACTGGAAGAAAAGCTTTCCAGTCATATGTGAGACCAAACAGACCAAAACAACCGCAACAAGACCCTCGAGAGGAGGTGGTCTCAGTCCGGTTCCAAACAAACTCTGGAGCGGTTCGTTTGTGGTGAAAATGTGATCCGACCTCGATCCGACCCAAGTATTAGGTGTACTCCACAAGTTTGATCTAAACATCTCCTGCAGCCAGGTGTGCTTTGCATTCTGGGATGCGGCAGATGGCGTAAACAGAGAACTGGAGAACTGTAGCAGCTAACAGGGCGAGGACAATGAAGCGAGGTCTCTCTTGGACTAGCAGTGAGGGACGTTGTCTACTTGATGTTTGGAGTGAGCTGGGTGGTCTGCAGGTGGACTGTAGTTTGGTATATTATCAGATTATTATTACAGCTATGAACAGATGCTGTCTCTGCCGCTGCTCTGTGATACGCTCTACAAGAACTGTGCAGTAGTTTGGGAAAACCGGATCTTCTCCCTGTGTTTACTTTCTTGCTCACACGCCAGATAGCTCTGACCAATCAGAGGAGACAACGTGCTCACGTGGTTTGTTGAGGTGCATTTTGGTGCGTTACGGTTTTTGCCTGTGTATAAAACAAACTTAACCGAGGAGGAAACGCTCCAAATAAACAAACTCATTAACTGATCCGGACCAGAGAAACAAACTAAAGGTGTAAAACCCCCCAAAAGTCTAGTTCACTAATGAAATGAGTCCATCATAATAACATTAATGGTGATGCTCGGCTTTGCTGCACAGCATACAGCAGGCTAACGTGGTCTGTAGCTGTAAAGAACATGGTTGGGAAATTAACTGCACAACAAACTACCAACTGTCAGTTAGTTTAATGATATATAATTAATTAATTTAATTATTCTGAATAGTTAAAAAAGCACATAGAATAGCATGTGAAGTATATCAGTCCTTTTATCACAAAGCATAGAGAAAACAACAACAACAACAACAAAAACAGCAATGGGGGAGGGGGGTGGTTCTCAGATACATAGGTCCCCTTGCTTCAAAGTGTTCTTTACATTCGCAAATCTCTTATTTTAAACATAGAACCCTTCTTGGAGGGATTTAGAATTGAACTAAATTGTAAATGAGAGATAGAACCATTAAATCATCTTGGAAAAAAACCCTTAAAAGGTTCCTCACACTCAAAGATCTCTTTGTGGAACATGTGTAAGTATTCTATAGTAGAACCTCTTTTGGTTCTATAAAGAACCTTTCATTGACAGGTTCTCTAGCGTGTAGCCTACATACTTTTATGGCTCTCAGAAGATTTGAATTGGTTCAAAAAGGTTCTTCACACTCATAAAGAAAAACTAAAGGTGGTTCTTGTTCTGCATCGCTCTAAGAACCCTTCTGCATTAAGACTAAACGTGAGTGCCGACTTGAATATGGGGTACTAGCAAAACATTATTTGATACAGAACCTTCACATTATGAGGAGGTACTTCATGTTCTTTACAAGAAGCCTTATAACCATTTTATGTTCCCTTAAGAACCTTTTTATAGATAACCATGTTTTGTGAATGAGACGTGTTACTGAGAAGGACCTGTACAAGGAAGATTAGATAATGTAACCGTCCTAAAAGGAGAACCCTTAGACTGGTAAAGAACCGGTGTATGCCTTCAATGGGCTCTTTAGATTCACAAATCCCTTCTTTTAAACATGGAACCCTTCGTGGAACTTTTATTTAAAAATTTTTAAGTGTGAATTTAAAAGTGCTGGATTGGGTTCTTCGAGTGATGCCATAGAATAACTTATTTTGGTTCCCCTGGACGACCTTCCAATGAATGGTTCTTTAGAGAGACATTTTTTCATGAGATGCGTGAGCATGAAGAACATTCCAGACAGAACCCTTACAGAACTTTTATTAAGCCTTAAAACAGTTCTTCACACTCACAAATATCTTTTTCATACATGGAACCCTTTGAGTAACTTTTTTATATAACTCTTTTGATATTTTGTTCTTTAGAAGAACCTCTTTTGGTTCCATAGAGAACCTGTCAATATTTTTTGTGTATGAGAATGATGAGCGTGAAAGATCCTCTGAAGAATGTGTAGGAACCCTTAAATAAGTAAAGAACCTGTAAACACCTTCAAGGGGTTCTTCAAACTCACAAATCTCTTTTTCAAAGATGGAACCATGTGTGGTGGAGTTTTTAATTTTAATTGTCAAGCGTATACTCATAGTTCTTTGAAAGAACCATATTTGGTTGCATAAAGAACCTTTTGATACATTTCTGTGAATGAGAGTCCTCTTTTTTAAACAAAGTTCCTTTGGCTTTTTTCTAACTTAGAACCCTTGGTGGCACTTTTTTTTAAAGGTGCACAAAAATTAAGGTTCTAGAAAGGGTTCTTTGGGTGATGCCATAGGATAACTCTTTTTCAAACCTAGAATCATTTGTGGAACCTTCCCAGTCACTCATAAAAGTAAACGTGCTATTAAGGGTTCTTCTGAAGAACATTCTTTGGTTTTATAAAGAACCTTTTAGTAACTGGTTCCTTTGAGCACACTATTTTAGGGAAGAACTTCTTTATAATGTTACGGTTGAAAGATGCCTTGAATTATAAAGAACATTACAATGCATGAAGTTTCTTTACGTTCTTCAGATATGTTCTTCACAATTACAGATCTCTTTTGGAACCCTTTGTGAAATGTTTATTTTATTGAGTATAAAGGTGTTTGAAGAGGTTCTTTAGCCACGTATGGGACCTTCTTCTGATAAAATAGTAAACGGTCAAGGCTGAGAAGTGTTGGAGGAGCAGCAAGTGTCCATTTTAGGCTACAACTTATATTATTATACTTATTATACTTTGTATATTTTGTATATATTTTCTATTATTTCTTTTATTTGTTATCTTTATCTATTGGTGAATGGAGGAACAGCAAAGTAAGATATTTCATTGTACAGTGTAACTGTCTGTTCTGCTGTACATATGAAACTCTTAAATCTTGAATACATTATCATTTTAGATATTTAGGCTAAAGGTACGTTGAAAGGCTGCATAGTAGTTTGAATTTTTAGCCTCTATGCTGCGGTTCAACATGTTTTAAAACATTTAAACAAGTAAAATAACAGATCTTAAAACTGATAAATGATACGTAATATCATTGCAATTTAAGTTTTTCTAAAGTAAGTGTATAAAAGTATATTAGTAAAAGGTATGTCCACAGTAAGTTAGTGTTAAATGCTGATGTGCATGAGTTTACAAAGCAGCCCTGTCTGTTTTTAGCCTGATCCAAATGCATGTTATAGCTTATTAAAGGAGGGAGAACCTTTTAATATGAAGAATTAGAATTGAGCTGCTATATCAGGAAATTCAGAAAATAGATATGACGAGACAAAAGTACTAGAACTACAGCATGTGTAAATTTACTTATTTGCTTTCCACAATGGTTATTTGATAGACTTCTAAAGTAATGATTCACTGTACATTTCTAATATTTTTTTTAATATGATGCTGTTATTATTTGATAATTATTATATGATAATAGTAAAATACATTCCTTCGCTGAACACATACATAAATTACTGATCGGCTTTGCTCCGCTAATTATGACGGGCTGGTCTAAGCCGAAAATGCTGTTGCTGAGTTTAATAATGAAGCATCTGAATTATATATATATATTAGTTATACATTCACATCCATATAATAGTCAGTTCATTGATTGGTGCTGCCTGAGAGGAGCACGCCGGTGTTAAGTAGCGGGATTTTTTTTTTCTCACCGCATGCCGATGTTAAAGGAAAGGCCGGAGATGGACAGAGTTATTGTTATCTGAAGGGGGTGAACTCTGCGCTGGGGGGTCTTATTAGCGGTAATTGGGTAATTAAGCGGATAAAGAGGCTGCTTACTCTTCTAAGTGGCCGGGTAGCTATTGAATGAGAGCAGTGGGCCGAATTAAAGCGAACGGACCCCAGCCCTGCCGGCCTTATTGGCAATTGATTTCTGATTCCTGCCTTAAGGAGGTTTCGCTTCTTCTCTGATGGAAAACCCAGCCATTTGCAGCCAGTGGGATACAGACGGGTGTGATGGGGACGGTTCCTGACTATTTGTAAGTATGAAACAAACATGCATTGTCTATAAGACTTACTCAGTAATGCATAAAAAGATTCATAAAGATTTAATAAAAGATTCAAAAATAGACTAGGTCAATGATAATTGTAAGACATTTATGTCATACAAATAAATTTAAATTAAAAAAGGTAAAAAATAAATCTTGGTTCACATTTAAGTAAATACAACTCAATTTAAAGGTTAAAAAACTATATATACAGTACCATGTAGTAGTTTTAGCCAATTGGGGACATAATTATACTAAAAAAGCTTTTTTTTCCAGTAAGGATTTATTTTGCTCAACAAAACAATATTCAAACAGCATTAATAGAGTAAGTAGTGCTTTTATATACGTCAGTGTGTTTATTTAACCCTTTCCAAGCTTCTCCTTGTGGAAACAACCCAGTATTATTTACAGTTCTCATCTAATACCTGCTTTGACTGCTCAGTACTTCATTAAGCTAAATCAAGATTGCTGCTGTAGGAACTGAATACATTCATACAATGTCTGGGGCGTCCAGGAGAAATCTGGAACTACACTTAGTTTTTCAAACTGGAGCTCAAGATATGATCTACTGCTTTCACAATAAGATATTCATGTTACTTTGTATTGTATGTATGATTATTTACATCTGTTCTAATCATATCTGGTGCTTTTACTGGTGTAAATACATTAATTGATAAGATAAAGGCTTTTAAACAATCAGTCTAGATGTCAAAGCCTTTTGTACAGTAATGTATGTAGTGGTATTCAAAAGTTTCTGTTTCTGTTAACGTGAATGGAAAAGTTTATATATTTCTTTAACATTTTGTACAAGATCACTTTTTTTATTACCATAGTTTACATTTTCAAAGCAACACAAAAAGATCCCAAAGGAAAAGTTTGTGAATTAGAGGGTCCAGGGTAGTACTTGGAAGACTTGGTCAGCTCTTCCAACCATTTCTAGCTGTGTGATGTGTCGCATTGTCTTGCTGGCAGATCCCATCCAGCTCAGAGAAGACAAACAGCATGTATGGGTGTATGTGATCTGCAAAGATGGATTCAGACCCAAATCGGTTAAGAGTGTTTTTCCACATGGATGAGTTGGTCCAAAGAATGTCATGAAAACATTCCTCAAACCATAAAGCTGCTACCTACATGCTGCCGCTATTGAAAGTAGCGGTCATAATAATATGACTCAACTGTGTAGGTGCTCCTACTTTATGGCCATTGGTTATTTTAATGTTTAGAGTGCTGGGCAGCCGCTTAGAGGAGCCCACAGCTGCTAATAGTTGGGACGAGGGTTGAGGAGTATCTCTAAAGCTTGGTCATTTGCATCACAAGTCTTGGCAGCATTCAAATCTCTTGAAGTAACTTGAAGTAAAATGATGGTAATGCATATGGAGATGCATGGTGTTGATAGGATGGTGTATATTGAAACAAGCGTGCCTGTGGATTCACAGGAATTCGCCAACAACCCCGGGGATGATTAGTCGATCGGCTGTCGCCACTAAAAGGGATTGTCTCTTGCGTTAATACGACCAAAGCCTTCTTTCACGTACAAAGATGGTTTCAAAAGTGGTGAATCTGCCCTGGAAAAGAGCGAAGCACTTTGCCCATTAACTCTTTGGCCCTGAGTGTGGATTGTTCTCCGGCGCACAGCTCCAATATCTGTCTTTACTTTCCCAAATCCCTCTGTATCAGCTCTCGGCTTTGTAACATCAGTCAGTAATCTGGCTCTCTCCACACTCAGACTATTGAAGCTCTTCTGGTGAAGAGGTTTAAAAGTGCTCGTAGGATGATGGTGGAATAAGCAGACTTTCCGTGTCCGACTGAAGTTTTCATCATCTCGCCAAATGCCCAGATTTAAGAGGATACCTGCGGAGCTGGAAGTGCCAGCGCTCTGCCGTAATTACCCGAGTTAGATCTCTGCTCCGCCGTCTTATTCTGTAAGAAACGATAAGGCTGGCTTTAATTCTGCACATGTTCTCGCTGCTGCAGATGATGTGAGGAGTACCTTCAGTCAACATCATTATCTGTACATAGTTTCGCACCCCAAGTGTAGCCAAAAATGGGACTCCTAACAACCACGTGACCTGGTAGACCACCAACGTGGTAGCCCCCATCCAACAAACAGCACTTAGGGTTTCGTCTTTGAGAGAGAGGAGAACACCAAGCTCCACTCTTGTTTCAGGGGTTCCACTGTGAGATGACAAGTTAGTGCTATGGGTCTGAGAGGATGTGTAGCTGTTCAAGAAGCTCCTCCTGAGAAAAGGAGACAGACAAACAAAGAAGCTGCTGGTGTTTTCAGAACAATGGACTGACCACCATGGAGTTTGATCATCTCAGGAAGTGCTAAAGCAACTTCTAAGACTGAACTTTGGAGGTGTGGCTCTTGGAGGAACTGGAAGTGAGCCTCATGAAAACAATAGAAGCTGTAATAAAGGTGCATTTGTTAAACAATTCCTTTAACGTCTGCCCAGTTGTACATGGTTTACTGCAACCTAACCACCCATCTGTTCCCCATATACCACTCTGAAAGCTGTCTGGTCTCAGGTAAGTGCACACCGTGGAGCTTTGTTTGAACAGCTCAACTCAGAAGCCACAGCTTAGACTTTTCAGCACTTACCCATTCACTCCCAGCCCTTAATGCGGCTAATGCTCCTTAATAGTGTAAATAGAAAGAATGGAAAGAACAATTGACTCGTTAGAGTGTCAACTAAGCCAAATCCACTCAATCCTCTGGAAATGCTGAGGAGGGGGGTCTCCAGCATTAACAGCACCTCAAAAGCCTAGTTTGGATCAGCTTTGCTTTACTTGTGCTAAAAAAAACAGCTGCAAGCTTTTTTGGGGGACATGTTCATGTTTTCATCATGGATTTGGTCCCCACAAAGAGTTAAATACACACACCATGGCAAAATCTGAGGTCCATTTGAGGACCTTACAGTACACTGTGTTTGTTGAACTTGTAAAACTTGCATCTGCACTAATTGTCTATTTTATCAGCTCCATTTACCAACGTCAGTGGCCAAGGCCTTCACAGGACCACCAAAGAACAGGTATTATTAGGGAGGGGGGTCGTTCTCAGCACTGCAGTGACACTGACATGGTGGTGGTGTGTTAGTGTGTGTTGTACTGGAGTGTTTAGTCCACCAACCAGCAACATCCAGCCAACAGTGTCCTGTGAGCAGCATTTGGTGACCACTGATGAAGGACTAGAGAACACAAACTGTGCAGCAGCAGAAGCTATCATCTCTGACTTTACATCTACAAGGTGGACCAATAAGGTAGGAGTGTCTAATAGGGTGGACAGTAAGTGGCCACAATGGGTGTGTCTCAAAACCTAGTGAGGGTCTACATAGGCAGCATTTTACGTCATAGTATGCGCTCCCAACATGTACTACTTTACCCCAGGTGGTCGCTAATGGTGTTGCTAGGTGGTTGCTAGGGGGTTATAGATGGTTGCTATAGTATGTTAGGTGGTTGCCCAGATGATTGCTAAGGGATTGCTAGGTGGTTGCTGTTTTATTCCCAGGTGGTTTTCCAGGTGGTTCCTATAATGTCCTATGTGGTTGTTCAGGTGGTTGCCAGTGGTTTAAGGGTGACTGCTATAATATCCTAGTTGGTTGCCCAGGTGTTTGCTATGGGGTTAATGGTGGCTGCTATTTTATCCTAAGTGGTTGACCAGGTGGTTGCTGGGGGTTTTCTTATGGTTGCTGTGATATCCCACATGGTCATTAAGGTGTTGCTAATAAACCTGTAACTTTGCAAGCTAGTGAAAATGTTGCTATGTGATTGCTATGGTATCCCAAGTGGTTGTTAGTGGGTTGCTATGTGGCTGCAACTGGTGGATGCTATGACTTCCCACAGGGTTAATTGGGGTATGTTAAAAAACAACAAATGTATGAAAAGCATACATTCTATTGAAAAGCTGTATGCAAGCACAGCTTTCCCGATCAGTCCGAACATTCCAAAGTTGGAATAGTGTCTCGAAAACAGGTTAATGAAAAGAAGAAGCAGACTATAAATCAAATTAACAACACTGGTGCGTATTGTTCTGTGCTAAATAAAAGTTAGGAGCTCTGTCTATGTGGCACATGCTTCACAAACATTCATGCAGACACACACACACTCTTCCCCTTTGCTGTTGTTGTCTGCACCACCTCCGCAGGATTACCTGCCCGACTGTAAAATGTTGTTGCGGTGTGGCTGCCTGATGCTCAGCCTGCTACAATAAGTATAAATCCTCTTCTTCTGCGCGTATTACGGGCATGAACATACGGGATTGTGTTATTGTTGACCCGTAATCTGCTTTAAATTCCTTGTTTTACAAATGGCCCATTTTAAAAACGCTTTATGGCTGCTCTCGGCACAGTTAAAGCCCATGTCCTGTGTTACCCTCGCATCTTTTCACTGTCTAATAGCTACATTATATATTAGACAATGGTTTCCACAGTTCTAGGCATGAAACCTGGATGATTTTAAAAGGTTCATTGCATCTCCAAAGGTTTATTTGTGTCTTAAAACAGTTCTTAACTCAATTTGAGGACAGCGGAGTAGCTCTGGTCCCCCTACACCAGAGGTCTTCAGATCTGGGTCTTAAATTTAGCATTATGTAACTGCTGGTATTTAATTGAGGTGTTTATGTAACTGAGACATCTATAATCATGCCTGCCAGTAATTATGAAATCCAGAACCGGAAACTCGATTCAAGACTCAAAGTTGAAGACTCTGGTTAAAAGTTTAGCCGTAGCTTTTTTAAAACTGGAGAAAAAGGAGAAAAAACAACAAGTTGAGGTGATGTTCTCTTTAATTCTTCATAGTAAGACATGACAAATTCATAACAGCTAATTTTAGTAGAAGGTAAAATGAATGAATGAATTATGAGTTACACATGAGTTAATAAACTAAACATGGTAAACATGGTTTACTGACAGCAGTTTAATTTATTTTTCACAGTGAAAAGATATTTGGTAGCAGGTTTTCATTCGCTGGCTACTTAATGTCTAGCCAGCAAAGGTGTCAAAAGTATTCACATTCATTACTCAGGTAGATCTCAAGTATAGATACTAGGGTTTAAAAATACTTCTGTATAAATTCAAGTATCAACTCAAGCTTTGTACTCCAGTAAAAGTGTAAAAGTACTGCTTTCAGAACTACTAAAAGTATAAAAGTAAAAGTAATGTAATGCCATTAAGGACAAAAGTTTAGGCTCGTGCCACAGGGGTCTATAGTGCACTAGCCCACCTCCCCAAAACCCCATTCTTCTAAAAGACATAATGACTATAATGTTATATTAAAATATTTATGTTGAACAATTTGGGATGCGCTAGGCTTCCTGTTTCAGCCCATATACGCCCATTAAACATGAATGTACTTTAGTACAATGTAAATATATTAAAGAAGCATATCTGTGTACTACTGAACATTAACATGAGTTTCATGGAGCAGAAGATATGATGACTAGTTGTCTATAAGGATTGTAATGGTGCAAAAAGTCAAACTTAAAAGTCATGTTATCAATAATATTTACTGGAATGTAAATGTACATGAATGAAAACAAGCTGAAATGAAATAGGAGTAACGAGACTATGTTTAAAATGTAAGGAGTAGAAAGTACTGAAAATGGAGTGTAAATGTAAGGTGTAGAAAGTACTGATAATAGAGTGTAAATGTAAGGAGTAGAAAGTACAGATAATGGAGTGTGAATGTAAAGAGTAGAAAGTACAGATAATGGAGGGTAAATGTAAGGAGTAGAAAGTACTGATAATAGAGTGTAAATGTAAGGAGTATAAAATACAGATTATGGAGTGTAAATGTAAAGAGTAGAAAGTACTGATCATGGAGTGTAAATGTAAGGAGTAGAAAGTACTGATAGTGGAGTGTAAATGTAAGGAGTAGAAAGTACAGGTAATGGAGTGTGAATGTAAAGAGTAGAAATTACTGATAATGGAGTGTAAATGTAAGGAGTAGAAAGTACTGATAATGGAGTGTAAATGTATGGAGTAGAAAGTACAGATAATGGAGTGTAAATGTAAGGAGTAGAAAGTACTGATAATAGAGTGTAAATGTAAGGAGTAGAAAGTACTGATAATGGAGTGTAAATGTAAGGAGTAGAAAGTACTGATAATAGAGTGTAAATGTAAGGAGTATAAAATACAGATTATGGAGTGTAAATGTAAGGATTAGAAAGTACTGATAATGGAGTGTAAATGTAAGGAGTATAAAATACAGATAATGGAGTGTAAATGTAAGGAGTAGAAAGTACTGATAATGGAGTGTAAATGTAAGGAGTAGAAAGTACAGGTAATGAAGTGTGAATGTAAGGAGTAGAAAGTACTGATAATAGAGTGTAAATGTAAGGAGTAGAAAGTACTGATAATGGAGTGTAAATGTAAGGAGTAGAAAGTACAGATAATGGAGTGTGAATGTAAGGAGTAGAAGGTACAGGTAATGGAGTGTAAATGTAAGGAATAGAAAGTACAGATAATGGAGTGTAAATGTAAGGAGTAGAAAGTACTGATAATAGAGTGTAAATGTAAGGAGTAGAAAGTACTGATAATGGAGTGTAAATGTAAGGAGTAGAAAGTACAGATAATGGAGTGTGAATGTAAGGAGTAGAAGGTACAGGTAATGGAGTGTAAATGTAAGGAGTAGAAAGTACTGATAATGGAGTGTAAATGTAAGGAGTAGAAAGTACTGATAATGGAGTGTAAATGTACGGAGTAGAAAGTACTGATAATGGAGTGTAAATGTAAGGAGTAGAAAGTACTGATAATGGAGTGTAAATGTAAGGAGTAGAAAGTACTGATAATGGAGTGTAAATGTAAGGGGTGGAAAGTACTGATAATGGAGTGTAAATGTAAGGAGTAGAAAGTACTGATAATGAAGTGTAAATGTAAAAAGTAGAAAGTACAGATAATGGAGTGTAAATGTAAGGAGTAGAAAGTACTGATAATGGAGTGTAAATGTAAGGAGTAGAAAGTACTGATAATAGAGTGTAAATGTAAGGAGTAGAACGTACTGATAATGGAGTGTAAATGTATGGAGTAGAAAGTACTGATAATGGAGTGTAAATGTAAGGAGTAGAAAGTACAGATAATGGAGTGTGAATGTAAAGAGTAGAAAGTACAGATAATGGAGGGTAAATGTAAGGAGTAGAAAGTACTGATAATAGAGTGTAAATGTAAGGAGTATAAAATACAGATTATGGAGTGTAAATGTAAGGAGTAGAAAGTACTGATCATGGAGTGTAAATGTAAGGAGTAGAAAGTACTGATAGTGGAGTGTAAATGTAAGGAGTAGAAAGTACAGGTAATGGAGTGTAAATGTAAGGAGTAGAAAGTACTGATAATGGAGTATAAATGTAAGGAGTAGAAAGTACTGATAATGGAGTGTAAATGTAAGGAGTAGAAAGTACAGATAATGGAGTGTGAATGTAAGGAGTAGAAGGTACAGGTAATGGAGTGTAAATGTAAGGAGTAGAAAGTACTGATAATGGAGTGTAAATGTAAGGAGTAGAAAGTACTGATAATGGAGTGTAAATGTACGGAGTAGAAAGTACTGATAATGGAGTGTAAATGTAAGGAGAAGAAAGTACTGATAATGGAGTGTAAATGTAAGGAGTAGAAAGTACTGATAATGGAGTGTAAATGTAAGGGGTGGAAAGTACTGATAATGGAGTGTAAATGTAAGGAGTAGACAGTACTGATAATGGAGTGTAAATGTAAAAAGTAGAAAGTACAGATAATGGAGTGTAAATGTAAGGAGTAGAAAGTACTGATAATGGAGTGTAAATGTAAGGAGTAGAAAGTACTGATAATAGAGTGTAAATGTAAGGAGTAGAACGTACTGATAATGGAGTGTAAATGTATGGAGTAGAAAGTACTGATAATGGAGTGTAAATGTAAGGAGTAGAAAGTACAGATAATGGAGTGTGAATGTAAAGAGTAGAAAGTACAGATAATGGAGGGTAAATGTAAGGAGTAGAAAGTACTGATAATAGAGTGTAAATGTAAGGAGTATAAAATACAGATTATGGAGTGTAAATGTAAGGAGTAGAAAGTACTGATCATGGAGTGTAAATGTAAGGAGTAGAAAGTACTGATAATGGAGTGTAAATGTAAGGAGTAGAAAGTACAGATAATGGAGTGTGAATGTAAGGAGTAGAAGGTACAGGTAATGGAGTGTAAATGTAAGGAGTAGAAAGTACTGATAATGGAGTGTAAATGTAAGGAGTAGAAAGTACTGATAATGGAGTGTAAATGTACGGAGTAGAAAGTACTGATAATGGAGTGTAAATGTAAGGAGTAGAAAGTACTGATAATGGAGTGTAAATGTAAGGAGTAGAAAGTACTGATAATGGAGTGTAAATGTAAGGGGTGGAAAGTACTGATAATGGAGTGTAAATGTAAGGAGTAGAAAGTACTGATAATGGAGTGTAAATGTAAGGAGTAGAAAGTACTGATAATAGAGTGTAAATGTAAGGAGTAGAACGTACTGATAATGGAGTGTAAATGTATGGAGTAGAAAGTACTGATAATGGAGTGTAAATGTAAGGAGTAGAAAGTACAGATAATGGAGTGTGAATGTAAAGAGTAGAAAGTACAGATAATGGAGGGTAAATGTAAGGAGTAGAAAGTACTGATAATAGAGTGTAAATGTAAGGAGTAGAAAGTACTGATAATGGAGTGTAAATGTAAGGAGTAGAAAGTACTGATAATGGAGTGTAAATGTAAGGGGTGGAAAGTACTGATAATGGAGTGTAAATGTAAGGAGTAGAAAGTACTGATAATGGAGTGTAAATGTAAGGAGTAGAAAGTACTGATAATAGAGTGTAAATGTAAGGAGTAGAACGTACTGATAATGGAGTGTAAATGTATGGAGTAGAAAGTACTGATAATGGAGTGTAAATGTAAGGAGTAGAAAGTACAGATAATGGAGTGTGAATGTAAAGAGTAGAAAGTACAGATAATGGAGGGTAAATGTAAGGAGTAGAAAGTACTGATAATAGAGTGTAAATGTAAGGAGTATAAAATACAGATTATGGAGTGTAAATGTAAGGAGTAGAAAGTACTGATCATGGAGTGTAAATGTAAGGAGTAGAAAGTACTGATAGTGGAGTGTAAATGTAAGGAGTAGAAAGTACAGGTAATGGAGTGTAAATGTAAGGAGTAGAAAGTACTGATAATGGAGTGTAAATGTAAGGAGTAGAAAGTACTGATAATGGAGTGTAAATGTAAGGAGTAGAAAGTACAGATAATGGAGTGTGAATGTAAGGAGTAGAAGGTACAGGTAATGGAGTGTAAATGTAAGGAGTAGAAAGTACTGATAATGGAGTGTAAATGTAAGGAGTAGAAAGTACTGATAATGGAGTGTAAATGTACGGAGTAGAAAGTACTGATAATGGAGTGTAAATGTAAGGAGTAGAAAGTACTGATAATGGAGTGTAAATGTAAGGAGTAGAAAGTACTGATAATGGAGTGTAAATGTAAGGGGTGGAAAGTACTGATAATGGAGTGTAAATGTAAGGAGTAGAAAGTACTGATAATGGAGTGTAAATGTAAAAAGTAGAAAGTACAGATAATGGAGTGTAAATGTAAGGAGTACAAAGTACTGATAATGGAGTGTAAATGTAAGGAGTAGAAAGTACTGATAATAGAGTGTAAATGTAAGGAGTAGAACGTACTGATAATGGAGTGTAAATGTATGGAGTAGAAAGTACTGATAATGGAGTGTAAATGTAAGGAGTAGAAAGTACAGATAATGGAGTGTGAATGTAAAGAGTAGAAAGTACAGATAATGGAGGGTAAATGTAAGGAGTAGAAAGTACTGATAATAGAGTGTAAATGTAAGGAGTATAAAATACAGATTATGGAGTGTAAATGTAAGGAGTAGAAAGTACTGTTCATGGAGTGTAAATGTAAGGAGTAGAAAGTACTGATAGTGGAGTGTAAATGTAAGGAGTAGAAAGTACAGGTAATGGAGTGTGAATGTAAAGAGTAGAAATTACTGATAATGGAGTGTAAATGTAAGGAGTAGAAAGTACTGATAATGGAGTGTAAATGTATGGAGTAGAAAGTACAGATAATGGAGTGTAAATGTAAGGAGTAGAAAGTACTGATAATAGAGTGTAAATGTAAGGAGTAGAAAGTACTGATAATGGAGTGTAAATGTAAGGAGTAGAAAGTACTGATAATAGAGTGTAAATGTAAGGAGTATAAAATACAGATTATGGAGTGTAAATGTAAGGATTAGAAAGTACTGATAATGGAGTGTAAATGTAAGGAGTATAAAATACAGATAATGGAGTGTAAATGTAAGGAGTAGAAAGTACTGATAATGGAGTGTAAATGTAAGGAGTAGAAAGTACAGGTATTGAAGTGTGAATGTAAGGAGTAGAAATTACTGATAATGGAGTGTAAATGTAAGTAGTAGAAAGTACTGATAATGGAGTGTAAATGTATGGAGTAGAAAGTACAGATAATGGAGTGTGAATGTAAGGAGTAGAAGGTACAGGTAATGGAGTGTAAATGTAAGGAGTAGAAAGTACAGATAATGGAGTGTAAATGTAAGGAGTAGAAAGTACTGATAATGGAGTGTGAATGTAAGGAGTAGAAGGTACAGGTAATGGAGTGTAAATGTAAGGAGTAGAAAGTACTGATAATGGAGTGTAAATGTAAGGAGTAGAAAGTACTGATAATGGAGTGTAAATGTAAGGAGTAGAAAGTACAGATAATGGAGTGTGAATGTAAGGAGTAGAAGGTACAGGTAATGGAGTGTAAATGTAAGGAGTAGAAAGTACTGATAATGGAGTGTAAATGTAAGGAGTAGAAAGTACTGATAATGGAGTGTAAATGTACGGAGCAGAAAGTACAGATAATGGAGTGTGAATGTAAGGAGTAGAAAGTACAGATAATGGAGTGTGAATGTAAGGAGTAGAAAGTACAGATAATGGAGTGTAAATGTAAGGAGTAGAAAGTACTGATAATGGAGTGTAAATGTACGGAGTAGAAAGTACAGATAATGGAGTGTAAATGTAAGGAGTAGAAGTAATTATTCCAAATAATTACTCCAGTAAAGTATAAATAACCAACATCTCTACTTAAGTAAGGTAAGGAAGTATTTGTACTTCATTACTTGACACCTCTGCTAGCCAGGGGTTCCCAAGGTTTCTTCCTCCAGTCTTGAGTTTTTTCCTTGCCACCGTCGCCTATGGCTTGCTCACTTGGGGATATATATGTATATATATATATATATATGTGTGTGTGTGTGTGTGTGTGTGTGTGTGTGTGTGTGTGTGTGTTGTAACTGTCTGTTTTTTAAACTTCTGTAAAGCTGCTTTGTGACAACATCGATATAAAAAGCTCTATACAATTAAACTCGAATTGATTTGAACAATAAACATCACTTTAAGTGATTTGAAAAATGGCTTCATTTATATAAAAACAACACAAGTTTTCACTTCTGAGCAGCTGCTATATTCACAAGTAATCCTGGTGAGACTTAACATAGTTTTTATTCATGTACATAAAAGAAGTTGTGTATGACTTTTTGAGTTTCGCGCAGTTATCGTAGATTGAACTATCTGTCCTGAATTGTTTTCCATTCGGACTCATTTAAATCAAATACCTTTAGATTACATACTGATTCTCCTTTTCAGGCGAAGTCTCTCGCCGCACCCTGCCGAAGCATCAGGGCTAATGGAAGCTGTCTGCATCATTAGCGCTAGCTGATGTCCCCGAAAGCACATTTCTAGCTAATTTCAGTGTCAAATTGCATTTTCTTCTTCTTCTCTAAGAACTATTAAGATAGTAAACATCCTTTCCGCTGAGACCTATTGACTCAGGCCAGAGCTATTTAACAGTAATCAAGATGTTTTGAGAGCCTGTCAGAGGGAAGCAGGCGTCCAGGAGCTTTTATCTCTTTCTCATTAGCGGTAATTAGCAGTGTGGGTTGAATGGGGCGACATTAGGCAGACAGACACTGGAAACAAAGAACCTAAATAGCTTGAGGAGGGATGATCAATGGATAATATGCGGTGAATTAAGGTGTTTATTCCAGCGCTAATTGTTTTTTTTCCCCCAGTCTTGATCTGCACTAGCTGGTCATCAGTGAAAGCTGCATTCTGTTATTGGGCCAGACAGCTGTCTGCTTTAGCGTCCAACTCATTGGCCCAGAGAAACATCTTGTTCAGGAGGCCTTGAGGTCAATTCTTTTGTGAACTTTATGGTTTGATTGTGCATGTACACTGCTCTTCAAAAGTTTGTTTGAAAAAGAAACGGTGTCCATTGTTTCTGTGACATTTGCATGGCCAAGGCAGTAAACAATGTACCATGTAGTTACAGCAGAAATGTATAGATAATTCTTGTGGTTGGCAGTGGTGTAACTGGATTGTGCACTAGTGCTTAGCTAAGCAGCTAACTGAGCAGTAAGTAAGATGGCTAACATAGTGTTTACTCTGGTTTTGATCTTTAGTTCTGCTATATGGAAAGCTGTTCCCTTCAGAGGTCATCACAGCCAAAGCCATAGGACTATTTGTCATGGACGCAACCTTTCTATGCTACAGGTGGCCAACATTCATCAAAGTTAAGCTTATTGTAAACTTTCACATCTAGAAATCTGTAATGCAGAACCACACATGGAAAGCCTATTCATTTTCTTCTTTTACCCCACCAATCAGCCCCACAGGCCAGTACAGAATAGAAAAGTAATGCATTTACACATCCTTAAGCTTACAGTCCCAACTATTTACATGTTTTAACTCTTTACAACTGCTGTGGCCAAACCCATGGTAGCTGGTAATGTGATGCTTCAATCTGATTTAAATACTTTGAAAAAAGTAAAAGTCTTAACAGTCAGGATTCCCTTTAAATGGTACCTTGGCATGGTGAAATGGTCCTTGTGTATGATCTATACACCACCCGCTGCATCCGCAAAGCAACCAGCATCGTGGATGACCCCACCCACCCTTCACACAGACTGTTCTCCCTCCTGCCATCAGGAAGAAGGTACCGCAGCGTCCGGTCCAACACGACCAGACTCTGCAACAGCTTCTTCCCCCAAGCCATCAGACTTCTCAACACAACTCAACGTCTGAACTGATATCTTTCTCCAACCATTTACCCCAGATAAAAAAAAAGGGAAGCATTTTTGCACAAAGCATTGCACTAATAACTTTACTACCTCACTGGACTCTATTTATTACACATTGCACAATTTGCACACAACCAGCAATTATTTATTATTCTCTGTCTGTACTGTGTTGTGTTGTCTGTCCGTACTTGTTTGTTTGTGTTGCACTTGTGTCTGTATGCACTGTCTATGTTGCACCATGGTCCTGGAGGAACGTTGTTTCGTTTCACTGTGTACTCTGTATGTAGTTGAAATGACAATAAAAACCCACTTGACTTGACTTGATATATATAACCTTAAAAATTGTTCTATATAGCACCAAAAAGGTTCTTCTACTGTTAAAAGCTTCATATCATAACAATAGCAGAACGCTTTTAGTGCTATATAGAACCAGTTCCATCATTGAGGGCTTATGTAACCTTACCAAATTCTGTAAATTAAAAAGCACCATGGCGCATCTAGAACATGAAGCGATTAACCTGTAGGTAATTTTTCTTATGTTACTGAAAAAAAGCCAGACCATTTCAGAAGGAGGTTGTCACCCCCAAGTTATTGGCAGGCTATATACATATGATAGATAGAGTTCACAGTGCGCCTACATAAGGCGCCTTCCATAACATCTGAACCTATATACCTGTATAGACCTTTATAACAGCTTGTTCCAACAAGTGTCATTGGTCATAACACTTGCTGATGGGAAATGACATCATAACTAACACAGGACTCCCTTTATGATAACCAACGCTTGATGAAATAAGCCTTTATAGAGGTTCATGTCAGGTTTATGTTTAGTAGCCCTACGAACACTGCCCGTCGATGAAGGCACCAAGTTTTTACAGTAAAAGCAGCTCCATGCGCAACCAAGCATGTCTACCAAGCTAGAACATGAGGCGATTGAAAATGTAGTATTTTTTATAAGTTAATGGGAAAGTAATGGCAAGAAATTAGAAAAACAAGGCCCATGTTTGCCTGGTCAGCGTAAACAGACCCCCCTCTCCTGTTTACAGTAGCTGAATCTGCTTTGCTGTGATGGATGGGATATGGATTATGCGCTTCAGGATGGGCTTCAGTCTCTAACAGATGCTGTGGAGCATGTGTTAGCGTCTCTGTAACCAATAGTCATTGAGCAACGGTGATCAGTCACTGGAGCGGCCCTCGTGCTGTCTTTACTCGCAGGAGTGCTTTATTCAGGGCCAGATTGGAGGAGGTCTGGCAGCAGGTCTTTTCCCACCCCCCCTCCATCCCTCTCTCTCTCTGCCCTCGTCCTTCTCACTTCGTCTGGTTGGTGAAAGGAGTCTTGCTGAGCCCAACTATCCATGTAAAGAGGAGGGCTGGTCTGTCCCAGTGGGAGAGGAGTGGAGAAGGAACTTGTTAGCTTCTCTTTCACTCTCTCCCTCTCTCTCTCTCTAATGTGCGATTGCCCTGTCCCAGCAGGGTGGAGACGGAGGAGCAGGGGGAGGGCCAGAATTAATGGACATGTTTGTTTACCTATTTGTCCTTGACATGATCAATTGATCAGTGGGCTAATTCACTGGCACCATGGGGTCATTAAATTTCCATCTAAATTGCAAATGGATTTCTGGCCAGCCTTCCACCACAAGACCACCTCAGAACACTCCCTCCACCGTTTCTATACCACAAACACCTACACGTTCACACAAATCAGCTCATAATAAGCATAATATCAGGGTGCAGTTTACAGGAGGAACACAATGCTCCAGAGTGTGCTGTTGGTTCCTGAACTTAGGCTCAAACATGACTTAACTACTATATAAGACACCTTACTTGCATTGTCATTGTCAAAGAGAAACATAGATCTCAATTTTTGGTGATTTTTTAATTGAATTTACATCATTTGAACACATTTGACCGTTTACATTGTCTGAAAATTTCATGATGAATGGACCAATGGAAAAAAATCTGGTTCCATTGACTTCCATTGAAAGCAAGGAAAGATTTTGTCCTCTCCTGTAAAGTTGTCCTTTTGGAGATACTCAGTCATAATATCTAATGTATATTGGGCATACTAATATTGGACACAGTTTAATTACATACTGGTAAATATTTTACATGTATATAAGACATGGGATTGAATAGGGAACAAAAACCTTCATGTCTCTTAAAGGGAGAAAGAAAAAACATTGTTAATTGTCAATGTAAGTTAATGTAACACAACCTCTGGACTATTTATGTTGTTCACGAAATTAAACACAAAATAAAAAAAGAGTTTTTTGAGATAATAAAAAATATAACAACATACATTTTGAGAAAGCAATGATGCTACCAATATTAGTATATGTAGGTAAGTGTATGTATATGGGTCACCAACAAAATGTGGAAGTTTTGTGTCCAAATCCATTATTTTCCACCCAAAAAAATATATATAAAATTAATTTTATTTTCTTTACCTCTAGTCTTAAAATGTCAGTTGGTGCAGCAGTCCAACCATAGATATTAATTAAGTAAACTGTGCAATTTAGTTATATACAATTCGAAATAAAGTAGTTTGCCATTATTGTTTATTAAGTATTTATTAAAAACGTACATGGATGGCTGTTATATTTGAAAGTCAGCAAGCACAACCAGTGAGTCAAATGGTGCAACCAGAAACAGGCAATTAAAATCTTTAATAACATATACTATATTTCAATATTTCAGATAAAATATACATACATATAAATATATGCAAACATAAAAATGCACATTATGTCCTTTTCAATAAGATTTCTTAAAATTGTCCATTTTTGTCATGCGGGTAATATATTTAGGACAGTAATTACACAAAGGTACTTACATATGCATAAGATATATATGATCGCTTTATTTAATAATTAATTTTTTAACATGATTTTACAAAATAGTACTTGGCACTTGGTGTATTATATCATCCTACTTTAACATCACGTCCCTGTGGAGGCGGGGCAGTGAACAGGCCTTCTCAACTCATTTGACATCATCAGTGGTGATAATTACCCGTATCATGAAGATGTCAGTCATTTAAATGGCAGTTAATTTGCTTTTCCTGCCCCCCTACACACACACACACACACACACACACACACACATTTACACACAAGCGTTCTTGTCTGTAGTCCATTGAGAGAAAAATGAGCTGATTCTGAGAAAAGCCTGGTGATTAAACAGCACTTTAGAGATTACAGTGAATGATTACAGATTTGATATTTTGCAGTCCAATCAAGAAAGTAACAGAATATATGTGAAAATTATTCAGAGATAAATGATATTTATAAATTGCCAGACATGACAGGTTAAAAAAAAGAAAAAAGAGAGATAAATGATATGCTTACATTTTACATATATATATATATATTATCGGAGAGGTGTGAGGAGTGGCTTATGGGACAAACTGAAGAGATATACATATATTTACATATATATTTAATTTTATGCAATTTACATGCAATTTACAAACAATACTGTCTATTTCACAATTAATGTAAGTGTATCAGATGATTTTTAAAGAATAAAAATGTTTGTATTAAAGTCTATTTTTTATAGCGGCTTATTTTACATATAGTCCTATTATCAGCAATTCTCAGTCCTCTGTCTAAATCTCCTGGTACGGCCACCAATCCAAGTTAAGGATGTTATTGGACTAATTGGTTGTTAGGACACTCTTGTTCAGTTGTGATGCACAGCTGAAAAACATTCTACTAATAAGTGAGTATAAAAGGGAACAACATTCTAGGTTAGTTTAGTATCTGAAGATCAGCAGTTAATGGCTTGCTGACCGACTCACAATGACCAGAAAGAAACAACTTTCTTTAGAGACCCGTCAGTCCATTGTTGTGTTAAGGAAGAAGATACTCCATTGAAAACAAGAACATTTCACTGTGATCCCAAACTTTTGAGCGGTAGTGTGTATATATATGGGTGGTGGATCATTCTCATCACTGCAGTGTCACTGACGTGGTGGTGGTGTGTTGATACAAGCGTGTGGTGCTGCTGGAGTGTTTAAACACTGTGTCCACTCACTGACCATTCTAATAGACTCCTATCTTGCTGGTCCACCTTGTAGATTCACAGTTTGTGTTCCTCTAGCCCTTCATCAGTGGTCACAAGACGCTGCCCACAGGACACTGTTAGCTGGATGTTGCTGGTTGGTGGACTATTCTCAGTCCAGCAGTGACACTGAGGTGTTAAAACACTCCAGCAGCAGCACTGCTGTGTCTGATCTACTCACACCAGCACAACACACACACACTAACACACCACAACTATGTCAGTGTCACTGCAGTGCTGAGAATGATGCACCTCAATGATAGTACCTGCTCTGTTGTTTGTCTGTAGAGGGTCCTGGTCACTGAAGAACAGGGTAATAATGTATGAAGAGAATCAGATGAACTGCTGTCTGTAAGTGTAGCTCCTATATGGTCAGTGGAGCTGATACAGTGGACAGTTTGTGTAGATACAAGGAGGTGTTCTTAATGAGGTGCTCAGTGAGTGTATGTTATATGATGAGTATTTAATTATACTGCCAGTTACATTGTGTACTATACTTTTTATGTTTATTTGTTTGTTTCAATATCAAGGAAATAATAACATGGCAGAAAGTAAACACATGTGTTTGTATGGTAAACAGTACCTTTACATCAACTTCTACTTACAAACACGAGTGCAGTATGTATTAAAGGTTTAGAACCTGCAATTCCAGGTTATTATCAGTTGTCTTCTTATTTTGTTTAAACATAAGTCTTTGCATTTGGTTCAGCTATGCTAGTCCATCACTGGACCTCATTAGTGGTCTCGTTAGGCCCCGTTAGCGTTCCCCAGGGCATCACGAGTGGCGGCCGTTGTTATTCTTGACATTTCCCCTCTCGCTCTGACACCCGTTGGCCCTGAGCCAGATAAAGTCCGTCCCCGCCGGGCCGCTGATCTGATAACCCCCCTCGTCCACTCTCTGATAACCCTTCACCAGCGCTACTGCTGACCCGATCAATGGCTGGAAATTTGATCTCCATCAAGCAACCCCCCCCAAACACCCCCCGCGCTCCCGAGTCCTGCCACTACTGACATTAGTCAAGAACCCCGTTGAACTTTGACCCCTCCCACTTGGCCCTGTTATTGATTTTTCCATTTCTTTTTGCCACCTCATCGTGCCACCTCAATCCGGATGAAGGAGGCGAAAGGGGGAATTAGCGAGCCAGACAGGAGCGAGGCTCGGCGGATATGCGGCGCGATCGATGGAGGGCGAATTCCAGCTTACTGTAGCAGAAAAAAAAATGTAGACAGGTAAAACGGCTGGAGGCCTGAGTGATAAGCAGTAATGGAAAAAAGCAGCAGTTTCAGCCATCGAGCCGCCGACGTCCCAGAGAGGGTTTCCTCAGGACCGAACCTTGATTTGCGACTGAGGGAGTTTTCACACCAGCACTGTTTAGTCCGGTTAAAACAGACTCTGGTTCGTTTGGTGTTGGTCGTTTTGGCAGGTGTGAAACAACCGCACCAAGACCCTCAAGTGGAGGTGGTCTCGGTCCGGTTCCAAACGAAATTTGGAGCGGCTCGTTTGTGGTGAGAACATAATCCCAAGTATTAGGTGTACTCCACAAGCTTGATCTAAACATCTCCTGCAGCCAGGTGTGCTTTGCATTCTGGGATGCGGCAGATGGCGTAAACAGAGAACTGGAGAACTGGAGCAGCTAACAGGGCGAGGACAATGAAGCGAGGTCTCTCTTGGACTAGCAGTGAGGGACGTAGTCTACTTGATGTTTGGAGTGAGCTGGGTGTTCAGCAGGTGTACTATAGTTTGGTATATTATCAGATTATTATTACAGCTATGAACTGTCGTAACTTCGTTGTGGCTGTCAGAATGAAGAGGGAGACCAGTTCAGAGAAAAAACTTTTATTCGAAGGGCTGCAGTACCAATGTTCTCTGAGCTTGCTAACCCTGGTCCCAATGATGTCTTTGACTGCTTGTCTTATATAGGGCTGCGTATTTGCTTTTTTTGGCCCACCAGTACACCTGGTCAGTCGTTATCCTTTGGAGTGACCAGTGGTTCCTGAATAGAAG
This sequence comes from Megaleporinus macrocephalus, assembly GCA_021613375.1. Taxonomy (NCBI): domain Eukaryota; kingdom Metazoa; phylum Chordata; class Actinopteri; order Characiformes; family Anostomidae; genus Megaleporinus; species Megaleporinus macrocephalus. Next base: position 31,726,015 of record CM038723.1, read on the forward strand.
TTCCAAAAATAAGTCGCAGCCTTATTTGGTGGGGGTTCCAAAAAGCCCTGACCCTTCCCCAAGCTCTGCAGCTTTCTTGGGCCACCTGTCTCTCCATACATTGAACAAACGCTATAGTGTGTTTTTAAATAAAATTCACCACAGAACAAATGCTGTCTCTGCTCCGTGCTACGCTGTACAAGAAATGTACAGTAGTTTGGGAAAGCCGGATCTTCTCCCTGTGTTTACTTTTTTTGCTGAACACCAGGTAGTTCTGACCAATCAGAGAAGACGACGTGCTCACGTGGTTTGTTGGGGCACATTTTGGTACGTTGCCTGTGTGAAAACAAACTTAACCGAGGAGGAAACACTCCAAATAAACAACAATTAACTGATCCGGACCAGAGAAACAAACTACAGGTGTGAAACCCCCCCTAGAAACAACAGTCAAAGCTCCCCATTTCAAAAGAAGGCTTCCTCACTGAGGCGTGAATAGTTTTGCACAGTGTTTGTCAGCCCCTCGGCCCTCGCACTCAGTCCAAGCGCACTTGTTGCGCCGTGGCCTGGTCTATGAGTCACATGGCCCAATTGGTTGTGGCACCTGCTTGGCCAGATAATGTTAGTCATGCTCCTCCTGGCTGGCTTGCCTGAGACAGCGTGGCCACGGTTGGAAGCATTTGCCGAGGAAATGCACCGCGCAAGCTGATTAGTGTCATACTGCGGTTCCTCTGAGCTCATATTTACTGCATCCTCACGGCACCCAGACAACCCACAGTGAGCGCGGCTGCATATAAGATACGCAAACTATATTGCTTGTTTATGTGGGATCTTTTGGGAAGCCCTTCCTGACCATCCTTTTTTATTGTTTTTGTCTAACAGATCTCTCCATATAGGCTCTGATTCGAGGATATTCCAATGGAAGACTTCTTCCCCACAGTTCCCTCAGACAAGGCTAGGAATAATCCAGTTCTGCTTCTCTCACACTGGATCAGGTTCAGGGATTTAGCTTGAAGTGTTCGCCGGTGACACAGATCCACAATCATTTTCAAAAAAGGAAATTTCCTCCTTCCGTTCCTTCACGCCGTTCCTTCGTCCCGCTGCTAAAGATATCGCTTAAAAAATGATTAGGGTCCTCTAATCTTCACTTATTTTTCTTAGACTTTATGAAACCTCTAAATATCCTAAGCAGATTACTTCATTCATAATTGATTGACTGCCTTTTTTTGTCGGCGCCGCCACTTCAAAGTGGTCGAATCAAAGTGGGGCTAAAGAGTGGGACGGGACCGGTAGGGGGAATGATGATGCAAGTACGAGGCTGATCCCAAGATGTTGGATAATAGGTTCTCATTAAAGCGTCTTCAGAAGACGAGGACCCAACTGAGCCAACGGGAGGGCTTGCGGGAAGGAGGTGGGCCCAGGGAAGTACCTTTGTTTACCCTATGCGAAAATAGGCCAGAGATTTTCTGTGGACATGTTCCGAGTTCTTCCTAGGGAGCTCTGTAGGAGCTCTCTGTTCCGTCAGTGTCGATCCGCTCATTGTCCCCAAACATTGTCCACCACAGATCGACACACGATAAACTAGTGGGAGCGTCATCGTTGCACAGCTCTGCAATCGATTACACATCGCCTCCCTGACGCCCAATGAAGTGAACTCCACATGGACCCCCGAGAAGCGTGCAGCATATGCTCACCAGAGACATTAATATCCCCAAATCCCTGACCGTGAAGGAGCTGGAGCAATTTTCTGTATGGGGTCCTGCCTCCCCTCTCTTCAGTTTGTCCCATAAGCCACTCCTCACACCTCTCCGATAATTCGAACCAGCAACCGGATTCTGCAATCTCACCCTCCCAGAGCTGTGGATTTATGGGGACCCTGGATTTACTTGCACCCGACAGACACCCACCGGCACCCCACTAGCTCTCGGTGCCCATATCAGGACGGTCCCCATCCAATTGGCCTTCATTAGAGTGATCCGCCAGGGGTTTGCCGGAGGCAAATCCCTCAAGCCATGAATGATAAAGAGCCTACCGCACCGATCGGCTCTGAGTATATGGGTCCTGACAGTGAGGCCTATCCTCTCTCTTTCCTGGGCCACTATCAGCCAGAGACCAATACTGATCATAATCCTCTTAACCGGCTGCCTTATTAACCAATCGTCCCATTAGACATGAAAGAGGGGCCCGACCAGTGGGGGCAAATCCTCCCAGCTCAAAAAAAATCACGTCCATACCACCCCCCAGCCCACCTCCTCCTGCCTGCACCCACCCCCAGCCCATCTGCACATTTTGCATTCCACATTTTTGTGGGCTTTCGGAGTCTTATGACAAGTGTGTCTAAGTCAAATAGGCGCTTGACTCTAATGGCTGTGGACTTCATCACTCATCACGCTGCTCTGCAGATCCGCAGCTAAATTGAATTTTAATTAAGACACCTCCGTGCGGATTATTGTTCTCCCCGCTAATGGAATCCCGCTAATCAAAAAAAAAAATTCTTCATATATCAAGCACACGCAGTACCTGCTGTTCAACTGGCTCCTTAAGGCCGAGGATGAACTACAGAAAGGGCTTTGGTCATCTCCACTCATGTGCACTAATAGAAAGTGTCAGCTGATTGTTTTCAATGACAAGTCGTCTCCTCCCCTACTTCTCCCCACGGCCTTCTCCTCTCCTCCCCCAGTCCCTCCCTTTTTCCCTCCCCGGTCGTTCCCCATGCACCCTCTCTCCTCTCTGGAGGCAGATTAGCCACAGTTCCCCTGGTCCTCTTTAATTGATATTTATGTAATGGAGGCCTTGGTTTCCACCCTTTTCCCTGAGAGAGGCTGCGGCTCTCTGCGGTCCTTGCGTCTCCAAAGGCTTGAGATTCAAATGGATATTAGGCTTACAATTATAAGAGACCCCCACGTACACCGGCGGAGCATGTGTTGACTTGTTAGTGGCTCAGCACGGCATGAAAGTGCGCTCGGCCAGCAGTGAAAGCGTGTGAAAGCGTCTCTATGGACCTGAATCTGTGGGTCAGGGTCAACTAATACAAGACGGCCTGCACTTTGTGCAAGCCGGGGCCTATTATGCACAGCGGGTGCTCGCACTGGTTATTTTCCTAGACTCCACTAAAAACTGTTTTCTGGACGCCACGTGACATCACACACGGAGGTGTCAAGTAATGAAGTACAAATACTTTGTTACCGTACTTAAACAGAAATTTGGTTATTTATACTTTACTGGAGTAATTATTTTTCAGCTGACCTTTTACTTCTACTCCTTACATTTACACTCCATTATCTGTACTTTCTACTCCTTACATTTACACTCCATTATCAGTACTTTCTACTCCTTACATTTACACTCCATTATCAGTACTTTCTACTCCTTACATTTACACTCCATTATCAGTACTTTCTACTCCTTACATTTACACTCCATTATCAGTACTTTCTACTCCTTACATTTACACTCCATTATCTGTACTTTCTACTCCTTACATTTACACTCCATTATCAGTACTTTCTACTCCTTACATTTACACTCCATTATCTGTACTTAATACTCCTTACATTTACACTCCATTATCTGTACTTTCTACTCCTTACATTTACACTCAATTATCTGTACTTTCTACTCCTTACATTTACACTCCATTATCAGTACTTTCTACTCCTTACATTTACACGCCATTATCTGTACTTTCTACTCCTCACATTTACATTCCATTATCAGTACTTTCTACTCCTTACATTTACACTCCATTATCAGTACTTTCTACTCCTTACATTTACACTCCATTATCAGTACTTTCTACTCCTTACATTTACACTCCATTATCAGTACTTTCTACTCCTGTTTGGCAGTTTGGCTACTTTCTTCTTAAAAAATTAGCAGGACCTTCAATATTATTGACAAACAGAATTTGTCATCGGGGCAGTACTACTACTACTACTACTACTACTACTACTACTACTACTACTACAACTCTACAGTGACTCACTATTACCTCCAGAGATACAAAGTGGTCTTATGGGGTAGGATGGGCTGTGACTAGCTTGTTAGCATGTTACTTCTGTAGATAGCTCTGCAATATGATACGTAGACATCACTGACACATCACCAAAAGTGTAATTTCTTCATATTCTGTTGATTTTTAGTTCATTTTTAGGATTGTTTGAATGTTCTAAACTAAAAATTCTACCAATTTCTCTTCATTATTATTATGTATTCATGCCTAGTAGATATCCCACCCCAGTTCCACCATTATGAAAGCTTTTCTCTCAGTGTTTACGAGCTCATCAAAAATAAAACTAAACATAAAACTAATTAAAACTTAAAATGCATTGTGGCGATACTGCATGGTTACATGAATTAACTTTAAGTTTTTTTTAGGTCAATCCATGAGCAGATATGAGTTGAGTTGGCATGACCCGTTTGTAAATACATAAAGAAATATTTTATTATGAAATTTAAACTTTGTAAAACAAAAAGTCTTCGTTGTGTATGGTCTTTACGTTTTGAACATGCTTTGTCTTTTCTTCAATTAGGAGAAAAAAAATATGGATTTAAACTGACAGTACAGAGAATCAATATAAATTATGTAATAACATGGATAAAAAAAATTTTATATAAAAGTTATTGTATTTTAGAACAGCAGAAAGGTGATGTTGGGTTACTGTACTAAAATGGACCTGTTAATCATTTTATTGTATTTATATTGTTACAGATTTTTTCACATACAATTCGTCTTAATTCTCCTTTTATTTTTATATATGTTGATGTAATAGCGTTTCTAATGTGAAAATCATTGTACTTTTTATTAATTTTGTATATTATATAATATTGCCATCTCTAATTAACCACACTGCAAAAAATATAGAAATCATCATTTATTTATTTAGTTTTCTCTTAAAAAGTATTTTATTCAGTTTTATTCAAGTGAACATGGTTTGTCATTTCTTTAACTCAAAGGAAAAACTGTCAGTTCAAAATGTAAATCAATTTAAATGCGAAACATTTTATAATAACAAGGATAAAATTATTACAGGTCTCTCAGAGCGTTGATTAGAGGTTTGGATTAGCTCGTTTGGTATTAAATTCCATTTGGTTCCTGTGGTCAGGAGCAAGAGTGGCTTAACTTCCACGGTGAGCGATGACTCCCTTTGGACAAACAGGATCCGGTCAACTGGGTGTTTGCCCAGCTTGTAGCTGTAATAATCCTCACAAATGCCCATAAATCGGGGGGTATTAATGATAATTCTCAAATCCTGCTTTAGCGTGAACATCTACAAGGCCCGGAGAGGAAACAGCTATCCTGATTGTTTTGCTACAGGCAAGAGATTTTGGCAGTATCACATGCTCAGTAAAATTCCTTTAAGCAGGTATCTTGAATAACGTCTTGTACAATGACCTGCAGCTTGTGCGTTCATCTAAGCCGCCCACAAAGCTGCTCTGAACTCCTTCACAGGATCACAGAGCTCTCTTTAAAGTGGTCAGGAGAGGAAAAACACCACCATACTCAACAAACTGTCAAAGTCAACAGGTTGAGGAGGGCGGAACACGACTGAGGAGGCCCTGGGAGAGATCGAGGTTAAGTCAGATGGTAAAGGATACAGAGGTTTGTAAGCTTAAGATATGGGATAATAAGGTTAAGACTTGATGTGTAGCCTTTTTGCTCTGATAGACGATGTAAACACTTAGATTTGACCAGTATAGAAAATGTTTTGTAGTCTAGAACACCAAAAAGGTAATAAAATAATTACTGTATTTATAATCTTCCAGATTTTTTTCTGTAATGTTGATCTACATAGAATTAGTTCTAATTTCTACATGTTTATGTAATAGCATTGATAGCCTTAACAACATTGGATATTTAGTATCAACCCAAAATTCCCATATTGGTGCATCCCTAATTAGCCACACTGCAAAAATGCATAAATCACCACTTGTTTATTTAAATTTCTCTCGAAAAGTATTTTATTCAGTGTCAGAAAACATTAATATATACTTGTTGCATTGAGCAGGCAAAGGCAGGAAAGACTCAAAACCATAGCACACACAAGAACACACACACAGGAACAATATCAGATAAAGACAGGGACAAAACAGAGGGTTTAAATATACAAGGACAACTAGGAACAGCTGAAACTGGAGGACTCACGAACACAGCACAGGTGAGGGCCGGAGACACAAGGAGCACATGATAAGAACAGATACACGTGGCAAACAGACGCACATGGAAAAGACAGGACGAGGTAAACAAGAACACAGACCTTGCAAAAGTCTGAAGCACCTAAGCTGATTGTTTAAAAGCCTTTATCTGATCAATAAGTGTATTTACACCAGTAAGAACATCAGATATGATTAGAACAGATGTAAATAATCATACATACAATACAAAGTAACATGAATATCTTATTGTGAAAGAAGTAGAGCAGATCTTGACTCCAGTTTGAAGAACAAAGTGTAGTTCCAGATTTCTCCTGGACGCCCCAGACATTGTATGAATGTATTCAGTTCCTTCAGCAGCAATCTTGATTTAGCTTAATGAAGTACTGAGCAGTCATAGCAGGTATTAGATGAGAACTGTAAATAATACTGGGTTGTTTATAGAAGGAGAAGCTTGGAAAGGGTTAAATAAACACACTGATGTATGTAAAAGCACTACTTACTGTATTAATACTGTTTAATATTTAAATAATGAAGTGTTTTGCTGAGTAAATAAAAGCTTTCCATCTATAAAAATAGCTTTTTAAATATAATAATGTGTCTAATTGCCTCAAACCTTTACACAGCACTGTTTATTGACAGTTACACATCTTTTCAGACCCCCTAGCAATGAAGGGTCTCTCACAGTGGAGGGATGGACAGAAACACCGGTGGATGTTTTCAGATCTGAAGCAAGAGTGGGACTTAATGTTCTCCTGACGTGCTGTTTCTCTGATGGAGACAGTGTTGGTGGTCCACCAGGCCGTCCAGGTGGTTGTTAGGAGTCCAATTTTTCTTCTGGTAGCGTTTAAACTCTGGTTTTGGAAACACCTCATGGCTTGTTTGATCTAATCTCCCCAGGAACATATCCTGTGGTCTCTGATCTTTGCACAGTGTGGACTCATATAAAAAAGGCAGGTACTGTATTAAGTCCAAAAGGTCAAATCAGCATGTTTGGATGAAACAAAGATCAGAGGTGACTTTACGGTCGTGTCGTTTTTCTCCTGCCTGCTTTTGTGAATTCCTCATATACATCCTCTTAGCCTTAAACCAAGCTCATGTGTGTTGACTCCATTATCGAGGCCGTGTCGAAATGTGACGCCTACATTTTAAATACCTGCAATGGACTTCACTGCCCCTGCCTTTCTGACCACCGCGCTCTCAGACAGACATGTACAGTGCACCGAGGCTCTTGGCTCTGAAAGTGCTAAACATTAAAGGATCCAGTGGAAGTAGTATAAGATTTCACGAAGCCTTGAAACATTCCTCAAAGACCTGATGATAATAAGTGGACCGGTGCTCTGAGCGTTACCTGACAGTGGTCTTCTGAGGGACTCACGTCTACTGAATGCTGTAATGCTCAAATCATGTTTCCAACGGTGCATTCAGGCACGCAAATGGGGTAATCATTTGCTGAAACAAGGGTCTACATGTGAGAAAGTGGCCTAAATTGAGGAAATTAAAGTGAATAGTTGTAACACTGCACTATAGGACAGTGTTCATAATGCTGCGTTCACAAGTTAGTGTTAAAAAACATCAATCTGTGCCTCCAACAGTGACATGAAGCCATAAACATCCCAAACTGGGACAGTGTTTTTGGCAAAAATGGATGATTGCTAACAGAAAGCTTTAGCAGCATATACGTTTGTTTTAAGGGTAGATGACGCTTTGTGGTCTTGCAGCTTCTTAAACAATGGAATATCTGGTTTGCCACGGATTACCACCAACACATGAATGCAACTGTTCAAAGCTGTGTTTGCTAGTTGTGGATTAGCCAGTGTTGTTGAATTGTCTTTGAATGAAGTTCTTTGCTCAGTCGCTAATGAAATATTATATATATATATATATATATATATAATATATATAACCTATATATATATAGGTTTTGGCAGCGTTACGACCCTTACAAAAAAGAAGTTTATTCAAGTGTACCATTAGTTTACTTCTTTTAAACTAAAATGAAGTGAGTATGCTTTCAGTTTACTTTTTATGTACGTCTCAGTGATATACTAAACACAGTTATACTTAAGTATGCTTGCGTTATACTGACAACTATAGAACAGTCTACGTATATTTGGCCTTTACTTATACTTAATCTTTTGATTGAGATAGTAGAAGTAAGTATTCTTGCTATGCACAAAAACACATCCAGTACAATATTTGTTTAAAATTTGATTTATAAAGATTTCTAAAGATACAAATATGTTTCTTAATCTTGTTTATTTTACGTGTTTCCACTGGTGAGTAAGTAAACGTTGTTAAGTCCTATTTTAGGTAGAAAAAAACCCTTAAATCTCGTCATATACTTTAAAGGACAACAATAATATAAGCAGTAAATTATAAGTATTAAGTTTACTAAAAGAAAACATACAAGCTAGTAAACTAACAGTAAACCCTTAAGTTTACTTTTAGTGTAGTTGCAGTACAAAAGATAAAAAAGACAAAACTAGTTGTATACTTGGTTTAATACTCTTACACTTAAAGTATATTGTATTTTAAAAACTAGAAAGTGGGCCAATTTAGTCCCAAGAAGTATTAAAATAGTACATATACGAGTGTACAACTACTTTAAGTATACTTATTTTCTGTAAGGGGATAGATTTGATTTTCATAAAATTGAATATTCAGTCATTTGTTTTATAACAAATAAACATAATTTAGGTCACTGTAGTGTCGGGTAATGCAATTCATATAATAATTTTAGGTTTCACCATTTATTTCATTTGCTTTCTAGTATATCAGTCTACCCCGCTTTCATATGATGGTGCTACCTGTCTGTTTGCACATGCTGTATGTATAGAGGTTACCATAGGGTCAGATCTGAATCTAGCCATGCGGTGGCGTCACTGGCGACTCGGTGGTCCGTTAAGCCGCTTTGGAAGAATTTTGGAGAATATGTGATTGTGTGCAGAGTGGGTGTAAGAGGACAAGCTGTCAAGACAAGAGACTCACTGCATTTGTCTTTGAGGTTCGTCGGGAGGTGTTGAAGGAGTATGTCGTCACCCGGGATGGAGGTGTTCAGGGCAGGAGCGAGTGGAGAAGGGATGGGGTTTCACTCGACCTGAGGTGAAACTCTCTTTCGTTTCTGTCCTCTACTTCAGCCGGAGTCTGGGAGCGACCTGACAGGACAGTGTGAGTGTTAATATTTACCCCTGCTGAAGTGGCGGGACGCTTTTCCTTTAATTTTTCATGGCATGTTTACTGAAGTAGCTCATCGTTCTTGCAAGTGTAAAGAACTAAGTATTATACAATCCTTTTTATGTGTTTCTTTATATATATATATATATATATATATATATATATATATATATATATATATATATATATATATATATATATATATATATATATATATATACAGCGTCCAATGAAAAACAAGTATTTACAACTGTGCAGGAGATACCAATAATGTACTTTACTTTCAATGTAAGTCAATGAAACCAGACTTTGTCCATTCATAACGAAATTGGCACACTATGGAAACAGTCACTGGCGCGTTCAAGTGTGATGTGATATTTAAAAACATATTTTTTATTATTAACCCACATAATCATAACTGGTTTAGTAAAGCCAAATGTTTTAGTAGTGACCGTTTTAGTTTTCTGGTCCACTTTTTATGACTTTATCTTTCTTCCATTATCGGTTGTTAATTAGTTTGCTTTTTTATCTAGCACTGTGTTAACCACAATATTTATTCCTTTTTATCAGCTTGCTCATTCATTTTTATGATAAAATAATAATATAAATATTAAAACAAACAATGTAAACAATAATGACCTGAAATGAGAGAGCTGCACTATTTCAAAGCACAAATGTATCATACTTGTGTTCATTATTAATAGATTATTGTTGTTGCATATTAGGGAAACCTCATACATAGTACATACACATATTTGATCTTACATCAGCATTCCCGTTCCACCTTATGAGATTCCGTATGGATGTCAGGTCAGATCGTTCCTCGTGGTTCTCTGCCTCTGTCTCGTTTTTCAACTTGATTGAAGCATTACCTGTAAAAGGAGAGATGGGTTTAGCTGGTAGAGGACAAATAGATTTAACTCTTCATTCTTTATCACTGACTCTGCTTTTGCTTCCCAGATATCAGGATAGTCTTCATAAGTCCACCAAAGCAATATGGTGGTAGAGATATTCAAAGTGAGCCAAAGTAAGAGACTCCCTGGGCCTGAGAGATTAGGCCTGCTGGTGAGTGCTAAGCTTTTTATAGCAGTATCACCATGATGTGCATGCCCCACCACATAGAGTCACTGACTCCCTCTGATCTAACGTTGATAGCTCCCGTCCAGTGGCTCAATCCAGAGGTGTCAAGTAACGAGTATAAGTACTTCGTTACCATACTTAAGTATAAATTTTGGTTATTTATACTTTACTGGAGTAATTATTTTTTAGCTCACTTTTTACTTCTACTCTTCTACTTCTACATTTACACTCCATTGTCAGTACTTTCTACTCCTTACATTTACACTCCATTATCAGTACTTTCTACTCCTTACATTTACACTCCATTATCAGTACTTTCTACTCCTTACATTTACACTCCATTATCAGTACTTTCTACTCCTTACATTTACACTCCATTATCTGTACTTTCTACTCCTTACATTTACACTCCATTATCAGTACTTTCTACTCCTTACATTTACACACCATTATCAGTACTTTCTACTCCTTACCTTTACACTCCATTATCAGTACTTTCTACTCCTTACATTTACACTCCATTATCAGTACTTTCTACTCCTTACCTTTACACTCCATTATCAGTACTTTCTACTCCTTACATTTACACTCCATTATCAGTACTTTCTACTCCTTACCTTTACACTCCATTATCAGTACTTTCTACTCCTTACATTTACACTCCATTATCTGTACTTTCTACTCCTTACATTTACACTCCATTATCAGTACTTTCTACTCCTTACATTTACACTCCATTATCAGTACTTTCTACTCTTTACATTTACACTCCATTATCTGTACTTTCTACTCCTTACATTTACACTCCATTATCTGTACTTTCTACTCCTTACATTTTAAACATAGCCTTGTTACTCCTATTTCATTTCAGCTTGTTTTCATTCATGTATATTTACATTCCAGTAAAGGTTATTGATAACGTGTCTTTGAAGTTTGACTATTTGCACCATTACAATCCTTATAGACAACTAGTCATCATATCTTCTGCTCCATAAAACACATGTTAATGCTCAGTAGTACACAGATATGCTTCTTTAATATATTTACATTGTACTAAACTACATTCATGTTCAATGGGTGTATATGCGGCTGAAACAGGAAACCTAATCCATCCCAATTTATCAACATTAATATTTTAGTATAACATTATAGTCGTTATGGCTTTTAGAAGAATGGGGTTTTTGGGGAGGTGGGCTAGTGCACTATAGACCCCTGTGGTCCGGCCTAAGCTTTTGTACTTAAGGGCATTTTTTTCCTTACATTACTTTTACTTTTATACTTTAAGTAGTTCTGAAAGCAGTACTTTTACACTTTTACTGGAGTAAAAAGCTTGAGTTGATACATCAACTTCTACAGAAGTATTTTAAACCCTAGTATCTAAACTTCTACCTGAGAAATGAATGTGCATACTTTTGACACCTATGGCTGGTTCAGGATAGCTCAGTCTGATGACACTGTGTTAGTGGTGGTGAATGGAACCAAACATCCACCTCTAAAAGCTCCCTTACAGAAAGTTATTACATGAAATGGTTAGGAATGCGTTGCCTGGTGTTCGAGACAGATGTTCGCAAATAGGAATGACATCTATATCAGAAGCCTGGACAGCTTCTATTCAGAGTTGTTAGTTCGAACACTCCGGGCAGTTACTCAAACACTTGGAGCACCTTGGGTCAGCGTTTACCACTGAAGAGACTGAAGAGATGAGCAGTTCCACCTTTATTAGCATCACAGCCCCAACAGTGACCTGTAAGTAGCAGCCATGCTGTGTGTGTTAATCTCTGTTTATGGTTGAAGCATCTTAATCTGAAAGTTTCACAGTGATCAACAACTTTCATTTACTTTGTGTTTGATGTGTAGATGAAAGCGAGTAGCTTGTAAGGGTAACATAGATACTAACATTGCCCAGTAAATAGTATGAGGACCAAGTTCAATAACACAAGGCTCATTTTATTTTCCTCTCTGCGTCTATTTTGACATGTTGCTTCTGTTTGATCATTGTAGTGTCTTGATGTAAACCAACCAATGAGAGCAGAGCTTATCAAAATATCAAAAACAGCTTGTTTCATTTTAGCACCAAATCATAAGTCAGGCATGTAAAACCGCATCTGAGCATTTTTTCACCTCAACCAAAGTCACATACCTAAACATCAAAGAACAATTACAAATACTGAATTACTGCATTTTATTGCATATTTAATATTTGTTACAAGCTTTAATATTTATAGCACTTTTCACTGTATCAATTCCATGAACACCAAACAGTCATTTAATTCATCCTTCATGACATAAACACCAACCGACTACTAAAGGTTTTATGAATTTATGAATCTTAGCTTGACAACCTTTGCAAATTATCAGTAATTATCAGTAATCATTAATCTGTTGCTACATGTATGCAGGGGTGTATTAGGGGTATGCGATATATATATATATATATATATATATATATATATATATATATATATATATATATATATATATATATATATATATATTGTCTATGATAATATATTAATTACCGTGTAAATGATGTGTGAGCTGACATTATCGTGTATACCACTGACTGGGGAAAAAACACTGAATCAAAGCTCCTCGACTCCACGCGCTCACGACTTCATACTTTAGTACAGGCTGCTGCGATTGCACATTGAGAGTGCCCATACTGTGTGCTAGCATAGGCTGCCTAAACAACATAGCTAAAGCTGAAAATGAGTGAACACACTGTACCAGGGGAAGAAACTCAGACACCATCAGCCTCCCAGTCTATCGCATTAGATTTAACTCCTAGACGAGGATCATCTTCACTCGTGTGGAGCTGGTCTGGACGCTACTCAGAAGACGACAGTTTACAGACTTTGTAAGAAAACAGTCGTTAAAGATCTACACAGCTAACCTATTCATCATCTCCCAACAAACCACCACACAGAGTATGAAGAGAGTATGAGGAGAGTATGAGGAGTATGAACAGAGTATGAGGAGTATAAACAGAGTATGAGGAGTATGAAGAGCGTGTGAGGAGTATGAAGAGAGTGTGAGGAGTATGAAGACAGTATGAACAGAGTATGAGGAGTATGAAAAGAGTATGCGGAGTATGAAGAGAGTATGAGGAGTATGAAGAGAGTGTGAGGAGTAAGAAGAGAGTATAAGGAGTATGAAGAGAGTATGAGGAGTATGAACAGAGTGTGAGGAGTATGAACAGAGTGTGAGGAGTATAAACAGAGTATGAGGAGTATGAACAGAGTATAAGGGGTATGAACAGAGTATAAGGGGTATAAACAGAGTATGAGGAGTATGAGGAGTATGAAGAGAGTGTGAGGAGTATGAACAGAGTATGAGGAGTATGAACAGAGTATGAGGAGTATGAACAGAGAATGAGGAGCTTTGGGAGAGCGCTGTCCAAGACAGACCTAAACTGGCTAAAACACACTCAGCTAACTTCAGTGGAGTCATTCACTAAAGAAGAGCCTTCACCCGATGATGCTGGGATTGGCTCCAGCCCCCCGTGACCCCAACCAGTGGGATAAAGAGGAAGATAACGAATGGATGGATATTAATATCCTTCAAGAAGTACAAGTTAGTAAAATATAAGACTTTTACAAACACATTTTTAAATAATGCCAAATATTGTTTATTATCATTATCCACAAAATTACAGAAAATATAATAATAGATATTATTTTTTGCCAATATCGCACAACCCTAGTGTCTATTATATTGTAAACTGTCTACAATTTAATTATTTTTTAATTCAATTTAATTCTTTTTTGTCTACAAAAGAATTACAGTAAGATTTTAATGCTTTAAGTCTAAAACCTGCAAACATGGAACTTACAGCACTTTTCAGTTAAAGAAACGTAAACAAATCTTGCCTGACGTGCTTCTGCAGCCTATTTAAAGCAATGATGACTTGCTTAAAGTTAAAATGAAATCTTTGCTCAGCGCTAAGCTAGTCTCTTGAAAAAAAAAACCCTTATCTAGTCGATTCAAAAGCCTGCTCTCTCTCTGAGCAGGGATTTCAGCTTGCGTTCTGGGAATATCAGCGGCTGCCAATTGCCATAATGGCCTCTAATTCCAAATTAATTCAGTCTAAATGAACTGTCAGGAGAAGATTGATCTGTTGTAAGGGGTGCCTTGATGAGCAGCGTCTTGGGACGGGGTGATTAGCCGCCAAGGCCCGGCTCACCCCGACACAGCCTGAGGCCCCGACACGGAGAAGCGGGAGGACACCGGGGTTGTGTTTGAGAAGAACCTGGATAAGAGTTGGGATGATGTTTGTGGAGGAGATATGAGAGACTACAGAGACAGTTTTGGTTTCATTTTCATTACCCAGTACTGTTTATGTAGCTCACTGGGTTGAACAGCTTCTCTGTATTGAGTATGTTTCTGCTGATGTCTCCAACTGTATAACTATAACTATATAATAACTATATTTCATTCCTTACTCAACACCAGGCTGTGATTAGGAATAACAGTAATATGTCATATTAGTAAGAGAGGGTCTAAAGCAGTGGCTGTTGTGGAGGAAAGACCAAAGACCTACAGTGGATCGAGACCAGTAAAGGCCAGAGCTCACCGACCTAACATATACCAACAAGCTCAAGCAAACAAAGAGTATACGCCCCATTCCCAGCATTATTCTAGAACATTGTTCACATTGTTCTAGAATGGTCTCCAGGTATTCTGAAAGTTTAAGATTGTTCTTCCCCAACCACAATATTATAGAATGTTTTAGAATATGGCAGAGATTGTTCTAGAACAATGTGAATGGGGGAAGAACACTGAATAATCTCTATTCCGTTTTGAAAGTTCTAGATTGTTCTTCCCCAACCACAATATAATAGAATGTTCCACAATAGGGTAAAGACCACTCTAAAACAATGTGAATGAGGTAGAAGAATGCTATGAATGGTCTCCACCATGTTCTGAAGGTTCTAGATTGTTCTTCTCTAACCACAATATAATAGAATGTTCTAGAATACAGTAGAAGCCATTCTAGAACAATGTGCATAGGGTAGAAGAATACTATGAATGGTCTTTACTTTGTTATAAAGGTTCTAGATCATTCTTCCTTAACCACAATATTATAGAATGTTCTAGAATACAGTAGAGACCATTCCAGAACAATGTGCATAGGGTTTAAGAATATGAAAGGTTTCAACCCTATTCTAAAGTTTCTGATTGTTCTACCCCAACCACAATATTATATAATGTTCTAGAATATGGTAGAGACTGTTCTACAACAATGTGAATGGGGGAAGAACAATGAATGGCTTGAAAGTTCTTGATAATTTTTCCCCAATCACAATTTAATAGAATGTTCTACAATAGTGTAGAGACCGTTCTGGAACAATGTGAAAACAATGTAACTGGCCTTATTCTGATTCTAGATCATTTTTCCCAATCATATATTATAGAACTTGATATGGTAGGCACCATTCTAAAACAATGTGAATAGGAGAAAAAACTATGAATGGTTTCTACCCCTATCTGAAAGTTCTAGATCATTCTATCCCAGTCACAATATAACAGAATGTTCGATAATAGGGTAGAGACCATTCTAGACCAATGTAAATGGGGGAAGAATATTGAATGGTCTCTATTTTATTCTAAAAATTCTAGATTGTTCCTGCTTGATTATAAAATAATATAATGTTTCAGAATAGACTAGATTATTCTTTCCCAATCACAATATTATCGAATGTTGTAGAATTTTCTCCCCATTAGCACTCTTAAAATATTTGTTCTAGAATTTTCTCCTTATATACATGTAGGATGTAGAATGTTCTGACCACTATACAACTACCGACACAACAATACACTGACATTAAGAAAAAATGCTTTTGAATGCTTAAGAATTTCAGATTTGATATTATTTGACCAGGAGCATCTGTACTTTTACTGAATTAATTCAGTTGTGTACTTTGTTCACCTGTTCTAGGATGTTGTTAACCCAATCCCACAGATCCCCCAGGTAGATCTTTGCTGATTCAGTAGGAAGACATTTCTAAAGCCAGACTGTATTGACCAGTTTTGCCTTTCAACCCCTCTTTGATATTCCGGAGAACTTCCAAGCTGGAGGGCTTTGTATTATTTGCCTTACAGCCCAATTGTGAGGGAACAGCCGTGACCTTCTCGCAACATTTTGTCCAGTGAAGCTCCAACCTTGACCAAATTCAGTGGGTTCCTGACCCTAGTGCGTGAATATGATGCCCAGGCCTCATCACATCAGAGCATAAGTCTTCACCTATAGCTGCTCTTCGCTGATGATGAATTTCAGCCGAGTTGCACGATGACTCCACCTCTGACTCCGGTGCTTATGGAAATGGCATTGAGATCTTTCGGCCACTTTCATGAGAAGTCCTTCAAAGTCACCGGAGATGTCCTCCAGCAGAGAGTTTGGAGCTTTCGCATTTCTTTCGGAGGCTCGCTTACCACAATGTCATTTACTGCCTTCATGGAGGGACGGCTAATAAGATATCACATAATAGATTTTTAGCTGTTCAATGGGATACGCATCGGAGTGGGAGGAAGAGGTTATTGGTTGAAATGATTATAATTAAGAGCGGGAAAGAAAAAATCCCAAGTTTTTGAGCCCACAATAAATGTTTATTTCAATCTCCACCCAGATGCCACAGCGAGTTATTTAATAGATAAGCCTCATTTAGGTGATCCTCAGTCCTTCAGGGTCAGGCCGCCTCCAATCGCATTCCCTGGGATAGATCGTTATGGTGTCTACCGACTCCGTTCGAGCGCAATTATGTTAATCTAGAGAGCAGGTTGGAGACATCAGAACTTTAAACCCGCCCCAACCCACCAGCATGAAAGAAGCTGACCTATAAGGTACTGTTTGATGTTCAAATCAATCTCTTCCCAAGTCTCCATTAACGCTGTGCTTTAAAAGTATTGGACACAGTCCCAAGTACTGCAATGGCATTAGATCTACTGTCATTAATTTGGGCCGGGCCTGCAGCGAAATATGCGAAGCCTTCTCAAAAAAGGCAGAATAGTTAACCTCATTAGTGCAGCTATTTATTTCTTGACGTTTGTTTATTTATTTATTTATTTATTTATTTACTCCTAGGCAGCCAGTGGAACTCTCTGCTTTTGTATGCGAATAAATATGGGCCATATAAATATTCTCAGCCTTGATCTTTATGCTGGAAAGCTGTTTATCATGCAAAGAGGAAAACGTACGGGCCACCCCAGGAATAGGAAATATAAATGTGGCTTTAATGAAACGGATAGAGGAGTTTCCAAGAGCCGGGGCGGTTGGGAAATTTGCGGCAGCGCTATTAAATTACAAACCTAAAAATTTGTTGAGCCGCTGGTTTAGCATTCGTGATTTGCTTGGAAAATGAACTCTGCGGTTAACTACTTTGGCCAAATATGACTTCATTTTTTTCAGCTGCAGCCGTTCGCTGCTGTGCACGAGTGCTGATACACTATCAGGCACACACTTGTCTGTTTTGATCATTCTCTCTCGCTAATCCCGCTCCTCAATCCTCACTAAACATCAGCAGATAAGATAAGCTTCGCGTGGTCATGGATAAGCATGTGGTCAGAGAAACATGTTTATACTTACTGACCACTTGAGCCAGGAAAATAAGTCTTAGTTTGTTTTCTTCATGAATTTTTGTTTTCTCTGTTGTTCTTCTCCATTAGTGTCTACGTATATTGGAAATCTTACCTTTTCTTCAGTCCATATGTTCTCAGAGCACAAATCGATGGCAAAAAATACATATTTTCTCATATTAAATGTTCTTCATATTAAATGAAGAACACATTTGACACAAAACTATGGCATTTTAAGCAAATTCAGCACACAATATCTATGCATTCAGTAAGTTTTAACATTTTGGGATGCAATAAAACACAAAATGCCATCACAGGCCACAGTAATTAGGCATGAAAATGTTCAGAAATGTGTTTGTTGTAGCGAAATATGTCTCAGAGCTTGCTTAAATAAGCATCTAACAGTACGTTTGATTAAATATTGACCTTTAATGTTCTAATATTTAACGTTAAATTGAGGACATGGAATCAGTGGTAGCACTAGATGCTCCATGAAGGCATATCTGTACAAAATCTCTTCAGCTAAACTAGGTGTTCCCAATTTTAGCCAACGCAAACATCCACACAAGCTTCCATTGCACCCAACAAGTGTTACCAAAGCCAAGTGAGGTGTTTTCAGATCAAATAATATTCTACTGATTAATTTGAATATGTCATATATATATATATGGTTGGATAGATAGATAGATAGATAGATAGATAGATAGATAGATAGATAGATAGATAGATAGATAGATAGATAGATAGATAGATAGACATGTTGAATTAGGCCACATTATACCACATCACAGCCTCTGGACCTGTGTTGGCCTTAATAGTAATGGTATTTAATACTGAAGTAACAACAATTACATTATTAAATGCAACTTCTATTCAATAAAAACCTATTTTTCAAGATCTCTTGAATCAAACAGGCTGTTTTTGTTACTGGGCCTTTAAGATATTTAAGATAATATATATATAAAGATTAAGCAGCCATTATAAGATGTTCTTGTCAAGAAACCACATTCAGCTAACAAAATGAGTGAGAGAAAAAAGCAGCAAAACACAAAGAAAAAAGTTGAGCATGTTCAGCATTGATCCATGAACTGTTCACTTTACAGGTAAGATATAAATGGTCCATAAACGGCTTACCAGCCGTGTAAGCTTTAGCTTAGGGTCTCTCTCACTCTCTCTCTCTCTCTCTCTCTCTCTCTCTCTCTCTCTCTCTCTCTCTCTCTCTGGCTCCCTCACTCCCTTCTTCCTTCTGCACTCCACATCATTGCAATCATTTTCATCTATAAAATCTTATTTCCTCTTAGCTGTCTATCAGTTCTGACTGTCACAGTATTATTACAGTATTGTTCAGATATATCGAAAATGTTATTCAATTATAATACTCATATAAGTACATATATGTGGATGGACACCACAACTTATTGATGCAAAACTACTGGTTATTTTCTAAATTTAACATTTTCTAAATAACTTTAAATTGGGCCCGTTAAAAACGCATAGCACGATTAGTTAATTTTTCCAGTAATAAATACATTAAAAAACAAATGCAGATGCGCTACAATACCATGTTTAAATATGTTCTCTGTAGAGGATTACAATATGTGTAATCTGATTGGGGCTGCACAGACATTTGCATACGACTGTATAATAGAAGTCAAAGGACGGATGCACCTGCCCATTGGTTTCTATCATGAATGTGTTTTAGGTCAATATTGTTTCTGTTTTCTTACAAAGATCTGGGAACATGTTGGACTATTGGTTACAGATTCAACAGACAGTGCGCCAATTAAAAACCTGCTGCAGGATCTGAAGAAATATTTCCATACAGCTGTTTTAAATTGCTCCCCCGCTCACTTTATCCAGACATTATCAAGCAGTTCATTAGTTATTATAGCGGCAGCAGGAGCTATCCGGCCGTCCTGTGCCAATCTGCCCAGTCCTGTTTAATCTGGCTGCCTGGCTGCCTTGTAAAGTAAGTGTGCGCGGGCGATGCACCTCAGGACATGCTGTCCAATGTCTCATTTCCCTGATGGAGCTGCTTGCAGTTTGACATCGCAGAGATTTGACGTCGATGAGATCATTAGCAACTTTACTCGTCCGGTCGCCCGGGGCAACCAGCAGATAGACGGCCCAATCTCTGTGGACCCCCTTCATTTCAGCCCCACGCTGCCCTCGTCCTTCTTCCTCTCTCTCTCTCTCTCGCTCTCTCTCGCTCCCTCACTCCCTTCTTCCTTCTGCCTCTCTTTCTGCACTCCGCATAAGTCATTTCAGTCATTTCCATCTATAAAATCTTATTTCCTCTGCCCTATCTCAGCTTTCTATCAGGTCTGACCGAGGGACTGGACGGTGTGAACATTACCCATCCTGATATCAGTCACACCAAAATAGTCACAGTTTGTAATATTGTCACAGTATTATTACAGTATTGTTCTAACATGTGTTAAGTCCCTGTATTTATATATAGATAGATAAATAGATTTAACTTTATCGTCATTGCTCAGCATTTTAGCAATTAACAGAACAGTGCAAATGTACAATATGTGTAATATATAATTATAGTATAATAGTATAATTAAAGTATAATATATTTATGACGATGATATATGAATTAACAATATAAACCCAATTATGTGTGTGTGAAAGAAATGTCATATATATTTACTCTGTACCTAGATGTGGGATATATATATATATATATATATATATATATATATATATATATATATATATATATATATATATATATATATATATATATATGATGTGGGATATATATATATATGATATATGAAGTAAAAAAAAAAAAATAATAATAATTAAAAAAAAAAAAAAAAAAATATATATATATATATATATATATATATATATATATATATATATATATATATATATATATATACACAGTAACTATATAGTTACTGTCCAAAGAAAAGCATATATCTCCATTTTTGTCATTTTTTTTGTTTTTACATCATTCGAATGCAGCAGCTACTGTTTAGATTGTGTAAATATTTAATGATGAATAATCTCACAGAAACGTTTCCAAATAGCTTGGAAAATATTCCGGTTCCATTGACTTACATTAAAAGTAAACACAGTTTTTGACCTCTCCTGTAAAGCTGCCATTTTGGAGATATTAGTTTTTCATTGGACAACGATGATATATATATATATATATATATATATGACAGGAGGTTTTACATGCATTCCATATGCCTACCCATATGTATAATTATATGTACTGTATTTGATTTTGACTTTCAATGTAAGCCAATGGAACCAGAATTTTTTTCCAAGCTGTTTTGGAGCACTTCTATTGGTCCATCATCAATTTTTACACAATGTAAACAACTATTGTAATGTTCAAATAATGTACAAAATTCAGATACATGTTTTTCATTGGACAGCGACGATACATATATATAGATATGTGTGTGTTATATATTACCCTTTAGTAACAATGCCTATTTTTAGTAATAATATGTCCCTTATTTACTGGACATATATATAGTAAATAGTGTAAACAATGTTTGTGATCTCTCACGCGTTTTGCTGTATTTATCAGTATTTTAGTAAAACCAGATGTGCTGATGAACTTTAAGCCTCCAAAACGACCAGACTGTTTATCTCCCACATCTAGATACAGAGTAAAATCTCATTTAGGAAATAACCGAGAGTAGAAAGTCAGTCTTCGCTGCATTTGATTAAAATTCTACCAGCAAATCAAATCATTTATTTGAAAACTATAATAATCAACCAGCATGAGATCCATTATGCTTTCATTGTTAAATTGCAGATCAGTGATGACTTTTAACTAAAACGAAATAAATAAATAAATAAATAAATAAAAACCTTACAGACAGAAATGCTGAGGAATCCGGTATGAATTACTCCTTAATGTTTAATATTTCTCATCAGCGGGGGAGGAGGAAATACTTTCATTAAGAAACCCCTCAAATGAGCCGTGAACTTCTGCAGCCCTGGAGTGGTAATCTAATTTTCATTTCCCTTCATCTGATCTTTTTTTTTTGGTGAGGTTTCTCCATTTGACTCAATTTCTAGCTCTTGATTAACAACTTACTTACATCTCTGAAATGTATCATGTTGAATGCTCTTTAATGGTGATTAAACTTTTAGCACCCGCAAAATATCTGCATTGTTTTAGTAGGGGATGAAGTTTCTGACGATGAAATTCATCAAAGAAAAACAACCACCTTTCTTTTAAAGCTCCCATCCACTGATAAACCCACTTCTTTTCTTTATGAAGTTTTTTAATAAACATGTTTTTATACAATATTTGAACATTGAAGTTACACCATGAATAGTAATCTACATTTAAATAGTATATATGAATAGTACATATGAATAGTAATCTACCTTTAAATAGTACATATGAATAGTACATATGAATAGTAATCTACCTTTGAATAGTACATATGAATAGTAATCTACATTTAAATTGTATATATGAATAGTACATATGAATAGTAATCTACCTTTAAATAGTATATATGAATAGTACATATGAATAGTAATCTACCTTTAAATAGTATATATGAATAGTACATATGAGTAGTAATCTACCTTTAAATAGTATATATGAATAGTACATATAAGTAGTAATCTACCTTTAAATAGTACACATGAATAGTACATATGAATAGTAATCTACCTTTAAATAGTATATATGAATAGTACAAATGAATAGTAATCTACTTTTAAAAGTATATATGAATAGTACATATGAATAGTAATCTACCTTTAAATAGTACATATGAATAGTACATATGAATAGTAATCTACATTTAAATAGTATATATGAATAGTACATATGAATAGTAATCTACATTTAAATAGTATATATGAATAGTACATATGAATAGTAATTTGCCTTTAAATAGTATATATGAATAGTACATATGAGTAGTAATCTACCTTTAAATAGTATATATGAATAGTACATTTAAGTAGTAATCTACCTTTAAAAGTCTATATGAATAGTACATATGAATAGTAATCTACATTTAAATAGTATATATGAATAGTACATATGAATAGTAATCTACATTTAAATAGTATATATGAATAGTACATATGAATAGTAATTTGCCTTTAAATAGTATATATGAATAGTACATATGAGTAGTAATCTACCTTTAAATAGTATATATGAATAGTACATTTAAGTAGTAATCTACCTTTAAAAGTCTATATGAATAGTACATATGAATAGTAATCTACATTTAAATAGTATATATGAATAGTACATATGAATAGTAATCTACCTTTAAATAGTATATATGAATAGTACACATATGAATAGTAATCTACCTTTAAATAGTATATATGAATAGTACATATGAATAGTAATCTACCTGTAAATAGTATATATGAATAGTACATATGAATAGTAATCTACCTTTAAATAGTACATATGAATAGTACATATGAATAGTAATCTACCTTTAAATAGTACATATGAATAGTAATCTACCTTTAAATAGTACATATGAATAGTACATATGAATAGTAATCTACCTTTGAATAGTACATATGAATAGTAATCTACATTTAAATTGTATATATGAATAGTACATATGAATAGTAATCTACCTTTAAAAAGTATATATGAATAGTACATATGAATAGTAATCTACCTTTAAATAGTATATATGAATAGTACATATAAATAGTAATCTATCTTTAAATAGTATATATGAATAGTACATATGAATAGTAATCTACCTTTAAAAAGTATATATGAATAGTACATATGAATAGTAATCTACCTTTAAATAGTATATATGAATAGTACATATGAATAGTAATCTACCTTTAAATAGTATATATGAATAGTACATATGAGTAGTAATCTACCTTTAAATAGTATATATGAATAGTACATATAAGTAGTAATCTACCTTTAAAAGTCTATATGAATAGTACATATGAATAGTAATCTACCTTTAAATAGTATATATGAATAGTACACATATGAATAGTAATCTACCTTTAAATAGTATATATGAATAGTACATATGAATAGTAATCTACCTGTAAATAGTATATATGAATAGTACATATGAATAGTAATCTATCTTTAAATAGTACATATGAATAGTACATATGAATAGTAATCTACATTTAAATAGTATATATGAATAGTACATATGAATAGTAATCTACCTTTAAATAGTACACATGAATAGTACATATGAATAGTAATCTACCTTTAAATAGTATATATGAATAGTACAAATGAATAGTAATCTACTTTTAAAAGTATATATGAATAGTACATATGAATAGTAATCTACCTTTAAATAGTACATATGAATAGTACATATGAATAGTAATCTACCTTTAAATAGTACACATGAATAGTACATATGAATAGTAATCTACCTTTAAATAGTATATATGAATAGTACAAATGAATAGTAATCTACTTTTAAAAGTATATATGAATAGTACATATGAATAGTAATCTACCTTTAAATAGTACATATGAATAGTACATATGAATAGTAATCTACATTTAAATAGTATATATGAATAGTACATATGAATAGTAATCTACATTTAAATAGTATATATGAATAGTACATATGAATAGTAATTTGCCTTTAAATAGTATATATGAATAGTACATATGAGTAGTAATCTACCTTTAAATAGTATATATGAATAGTACATTTAAGTAGTAATCTACCTTTAAAAGTCTACATGAATAGTACATATGAATAGTAATCTACCTTTAAATAGTATATATGAATAGTACAAATGAATAGTAATCTTCTTTTAAAAGTATATATGAATAGTACATATGAATAGTAATCTACCTTTAAATAGTACATATGAATAGTACATATGAATAGTAATCTACATTTAAATAGTATATATGAATAGTACATATGAATAGTAATCTACATTTAAATAGTATATATGAATAGTACATATGAATAGTAATTTGCCTTTAAATAGTATATATGAATAGTACATTTAAGTAGTAATCTACCTTTAAAAGTCTATATGAATAGTACATATGAATAGTAATCTACATTTAAATAGTATATATGAATAGTACACATATGAATAGTAATCTACCTTTAAATAGTATATATGAATAGTACATTTAAGTAGTAATCTACCTTTAAAAGTCTATATGAATAGTACATATGAATAGTAATCTACATTTAAATAGTATATATGAATAGTACATATGAATAGTAATCTACATTTAAATAGTATATATGAATAGTACATATGAATAGTAATTTGCCTTTAAATAGTATATATGAATAGTACATTTAAGTAGTAATCTACCTTTAAAAGTCTATATGAATAGTACATATGAATAGTAATCTACATTTAAATAGTATATATGAATAGTACACATATGAGTAGTAATCTACCTTTAAATAGTATATATGAATAGTACATTTAAGTAGTAATCTACCTTTAAAAGTCTATATGAATAGTACATATGAATAGTAATCTACATTTAAATAGTATATATGAATAGTACACATATGAATAGTAATCTACCTTTAAATAGTATATATGAATAGTACATATGAATAGTAATCTACCTGTAAATAGTATATATGAATAGTACATATGAATAGTAATCTACCTTTAAATAGTACATATGAATAGTACATATGAATAGTAATCTACCTTTAAATAGTATATATGAATAGTAAATATGAGTTGTAATCTACCTTTAAATAGTATATATGAATAGTACATATGAATAGTAATCTACCTTTAAAAGTCTACATGAATAGTACATATGAATAGTAATCTACCTTTAAATAGTATATATGAATAGTACAAATGAATAGTAATCTTCTTTTAAAAGTATATATGAATAGTACATATGAATAGTAATCTACCTTTAAATAGTACATATGAATAGTACATATGAATAGTAATCTACATTTAAATAGTATATATGAATAGTACATATGAATAGTAATCTACATTTAAATAGTATATATGAATAGTACATATGAATAGTAATTTGCCTTTAAATAGTATATATGAATAGTACATTTAAGTAGTAATCTACCTTTAAAAGTCTATATGAATAGTACATATGAATAGTAATCTACATTTAAATAGTATATATGAATAGTACACATATGAATAGTAATCTACCTTTAAATAGTATATATGAATAGTACATTTAAGTAGTAATCTACCTTTAAAAGTCTATATGAATAGTACATATGAATAGTAATCTACATTTAAATAGTATATATGAATAGTACATATGAATAGTAATCTACATTTAAATAGTATATATGAATAGTACATATGAATAGTAATTTGCCTTTAAATAGTATATATGAATAGTACATTTAAGTAGTAATCTACCTTTAAAAGTCTATATGAATAGTACATATGAATAGTAATCTACATTTAAATAGTATATATGAATAGTACACATATGAGTAGTAATCTACCTTTAAATAGTATATATGAATAGTACATTTAAGTAGTAATCTACCTTTAAAAGTCTATATGAATAGTACATATGAATAGTAATCTACATTTAAATAGTATATATGAATAGTACACATATGAATAGTAATCTACCTTTAAATAGTATATATGAATAGTACATATGAATAGTAATCTACCTGTAAATAGTATATATGAATAGTACATATGAATAGTAATCTACCTTTAAATAGTACATATGAATAGTACATATGAATAGTAATCTACCTTTAAATAGTATATATGAATAGTAAATATGAGTTGTAATCTACCTTTAAATAGTATATATGAATAGTACATATGAATAGTAATCTACCTTTAAAAGTATATATGAATAGTACATATGAATAGTAATCTACCTTTAAAAAGTATATATGAATAGTACACATATGAATAGTAATCTACCTTTAAATAGTATATATGAATAGTACATATGAATAGTAATCTATCTTTAAATAGTAATCTACCTTTGAATAGTACATATGAATAGTAATCTACATTTAAAAAGTATATATGAATAGTACATATGAATAGTAATCTACCTTTAAATAGTAATCTACCTTTGAATAGTACATATGAATAGGAATCTACCTTTAAATTGTATATATGAATAGTACACATATGAATAGTAATTTACCTTTAAATAGTATATATGAATAGTACATATGAATAGTAATTTGCCTTTAAATAGTATATATGAATAGTACAAATGAATAGTAATCTTCTTTTAAAAGTATATATGAATAGTACATATGAATAGTAATCTACCTTTAAATAGTACATATGAATAGTACATATGAATAGTAATCTACATTTAAATAGTATATATGAATAGTACATATGAATAGTAATCTACATTTAAATAGTATATATGAATAGTACATATGAATAGTAATTTGCCTTTAAATAGTATATATGAATAGTACATTTAAGTAGTAATCTACCTTTAAAAGTCTATATGAATAGTACATATGAATAGTAATCTACATTTAAATAGTATATATGAATAGTACACATATGAATAGTAATCTACCTTTAAATAGTATATATGAATAGTACATTTAAGTAGTAATCTACCTTTAAAAGTCTATATGAATAGTACATATGAATAGTAATCTACATTTAAATAGTATATATGAATAGTACATATGAATAGTAATCTACATTTAAATAGTATATATGAATAGTACATATGAATAGTAATTTGCCTTTAAATAGTATATATGAATAGTACATTTAAGTAGTAATCTACCTTTAAAAGTCTATATGAATAGTACATATGAATAGTAATCTACATTTAAATAGTATATATGAATAGTACACATATGAGTAGTAATCTACCTTTAAATAGTATATATGAATAGTACATTTAAGTAGTAATCTACCTTTAAAAGTCTATATGAATAGTACATATGAATAGTAATCTACATTTAAATAGTATATATGAATAGTACACATATGAATAGTAATCTACCTTTAAATAGTATATATGAATAGTACATATGAATAGTAATCTACCTGTAAATAGTATATATGAATAGTACATATGAATAGTAATCTACCTTTAAATAGTACATATGAATAGTACATATGAATAGTAATCTACCTTTAAATAGTATATATGAATAGTAAATATGAGTTGTAATCTACCTTTAAATAGTATATATGAATAGTACATATGAATAGTAATCTACCTTTAAAAGTATATATGAATAGTACATATGAATAGTAATCTACCTTTAAAAAGTATATATGAATAGTACACATATGAATAGTAATCTACCTTTAAATAGTATATATGAATAGTACATATGAATAGTAATCTATCTTTAAATAGTAATCTACCTTTGAATAGTACATATGAATAGTAATCTACATTTAAAAAGTATATATGAATAGTACATATGAATAGTAATCTACCTTTAAATAGTAATCTACCTTTGAATAGTACATATGAATAGGAATCTACCTTTAAATTGTATATATGAATAGTACATATGAATAGTAATCTACCTTTAAATAGTAATCTACCTTTGAATAGTACATATGAATAGGAATCTACCTTTAAATTGTATATATGAATAGTACACATATGAATAGTAATTTACCTTTAAATAGTATATATGAATAG
Source organism: Megaleporinus macrocephalus (assembly GCA_021613375.1). Lineage (NCBI taxonomy): Eukaryota > Metazoa > Chordata > Actinopteri > Characiformes > Anostomidae > Megaleporinus > Megaleporinus macrocephalus. The sequence goes on from CM038723.1 coordinate 31,754,609, forward strand.
TACATATGAATAGTAATTTGCCTTTAAATAGTATATATGAATAGTACATATGAATAGTAATCTACCTTTAAATAGCACATATGAATAGTACATATGAATAGTAATCTACCTTTGAATAGTATATAAATAGTACATATGAATAGTAATCTACCTTTAAATAGTATATATGAATAGTATATATAAATAGCAATCTACCTTTGAATAGTAATCTACCTTTATTAAATCTATTGTTTTTGTGATCTATTGTTTTGTGATGGCTTTGGCTAGCTCAGAAGGAAGTAATGCGATTTTATCATACTGCACTTTGCTCTATCTATCTATTCATGCCCAGGTTACTTTTTGAACCAGGTGCAATACAGAGCAGCCAATCATAACTGAGCTCATTTACATAGTCTTAAAGGCAAACCAAAAAAATATGTGTGAAATATGAATTATACAATTTAATTAAAATTATAGACATTGGCCCTTTAAATATGTTAATTTGACTTATATGCAGTATATGATATATTCAAATTAATCAGTAGAATATTATTTAGTGGCTGTGAAAACACCTCCACTTGACTTTGGCTAATATGTTAAATGGGCCTGAGCTCAGAAGGAAGGGATGCGATTTGGTTTTGGCATCTTAAAAGCTCTATGCTGGTTCCCTCGTCCTCCTCTTCCTCGCCTACCTCTTCCTCCTCGCCCTCCACTTCACACTTTATGAACTGCACGCAAATCTCGATTTCCAAATCCTTCAGATTTTAGAACTCCGGGTGACTGAGGCTGCTCTGTCTTCTCAAGGGTCGTGGAGGGCAACAGGGTGGGGTGTCAGTGTGCGGACGGGGCGTACGGTCTGTTTGTGCTCCCAGTTTTAAAAAAAAGGGGGAAAAAAGAGCTTACGGTCTGAGCTGAAGAAGCGCAGGGAGCTAATGTGAAGATTTTGGACTTTGCTCTCAGACTCGGCCCGGCCTAAGCTCCGGCTGCGCGGCTGTTTGCCAAGAGTCGACTCTCACAGAGCTCAGATTAATACCCTCACACACTCCTGCAGGCTGAGGACCCCCGATACACACACACATACAACTGTGGTCCCCATAAGGAAGAAAGGTCCCCAAAACATGCCATAAACCTGGTCCACACAACATTTGTGGCACTTGGCAGACACTCTTATCCAGAGTGAATAACAGTTTACCTGTACACAGGTACGTAAAGAGTAGTGTTAGAAATCGTGTCCAAGGACTCTTACTGGTCTAGTGTAAGGTGATTAACCAGGTGGGGACTCGAACCCCAGCCTACAGCAGGGAGGGCAGCAGTGTAACCCACTAAGCTATACCAACCCCACAATGAAATCCACTACACTGTACCAACCCCACAGTGTAACCCACTACACTATACCAACTCCACAATGAAATCCACTACACTATACCAACCCCACAGTGTAATTCACTACTCTATACCAACCCCACAGTGTAACCCACTACACTGTACCAACCCCACAGTGTAACCCACTACACTGTACCAACTCCACAATGAAATCCACTACACTATACCAACCCCACAGTTACCCACTACACTATACCAACCCCAAATGTAACCCACTACACTATACCAACCCCACAGTGTAACCCACTACACTATACCAACCCCACAGTGTAACCCACTACACTATACCAACCTCACAGTGTAACCCACTACGCTATACCAACCCCACAATGTAACCCAGTACACTATACCAACCTCACAGTGTAACCCACTACACTATACCAACCCCACAGTGTAACCCACTACACTATACCAACCTCACAGTGTAACCCACTACACTATACCAACCCCACAGTTACCCACTACACTATACCAACACCAAATGTAACCCACTACACTATACCAACCCCACAGTGTAACCCACTACGCTATACCAACCCCACAGTGTAACCCACTATGCTATACCAACCCCACAATGTAACCCACTACGCTATACCAACCCCACAGTGTAACCCACTACACTATACCAACCCCACAGTGTAACCCACTACACTATACCAAGCCCACAATGTAACCCACTACACTATACCAACCTCACAGTGTAACCCACTACACTATACCAACCCCACAGTTACCCACTACACTATACCAACACCAAATGTAACCCACTACACTATACCAACCCCACAGTGTAACCCACTACGCTATACCAACCCCACAGTGTAACCCACTATGCTATACCAACACCAAATGTAACCCACTACACTATACCAACCTCACAGTGTAACCCACTACACTATACCAACCCCACAGTGTAACCCACTATGCTATACCAACCCCACAGTGTAACCCACTACGCTATACCAACCCCACAGTGTAACCCACTACGCTATACCAACCCCACAATGTAACCCGCTATGCTATACCAACCCCACAGTGTAACCCACTACACTATACCAACCCCACAATGTAACTCACTACACTATACCAACCCCACAGTGTAACCCACTACGCTATACCAACCCCACAGTGTAACCCACTATGCTATACCAACCCCACAGTGTAACCCACTACGCTATACCAACCCCACAATGTAACCCACTACACTATACCAACCCCACAGTGTAACCCACTACACTACACCAACCCCACAGTGTAACCCACTACACTATACCAACCCCACAGTGTAACCCACTACACCATATCAACCCCACAATGTAACGCATTACACTATACCAACCCCACAGTGTAACCCACTACACTACACCAACCCCACAGTGTAACCCACTACACTGTACCAACCCCACAGTGTAACCCACTACACTATACCAAGCCCACAATGTAACCCACAACACTATACCAAACCCACTACACTATACCAAACCCACTACACTATACCAAACCCACTACACTATAGTAATCCCAGAGTGTAACCCACTACACAATACTAATCCAACAACTACACTATAGCAACTACATGTATCTGTTTTTTATGTCTTGCAAGGACATACAGTATACATATGACCATAATAATATTTGTGGAAACATAAGAATGTGGGTAAATATGTTTCCTTCCATGCTAAGCTGCAAATTGAGGGCATTAGTAGACGAGGAAAGAAGCTTTTATTCACTTGACCACATGGACTTTAAGAAGCTGTTTGTTTGTATGTACAAACGTGAGTCAGTTTTTAGTCGAGATGAACAGCTTAACATTAAGACAGTGTTGACATCAGCCTGATTACTGCACTCGATTTTTCTCACAGCCTGAAGTTGACTAAAGCTTTGCCAGACATTTGCATATATTTTAAATCTAGGTTGTCTATTTGTTCGGTATTATGGCCTTTTCTGTCTAAATCAACAACAACAGACTAAATGTACTGTTACTATTGAACTAAAGCTAAAAATTATTCTTTTATAACTATAACTATAACTATTATAAGCTGAACTATCTCACTGATAAAAACAAAAAAATACTTTCTTCACAACAAACACGTTACAGAGGTAGTTCATAGATAGTGTATATATTTGTCTTGTGGCTAACTCATTATTATATGACCTTATACTGTGGCATCAGGGTAAAGAAGACACTGTAAACATTGCACATGCAGTTAAAACAACTTCTTATTTAAGAAGTTCAGAGGCTCCCTCATCTTCCTCATCTTTCCTTAGCCCCTATCTCACTTCTGACATCAGTGTAGGTCACTTCTAGCCATACATTATCCTTATATGGTAGTCACACAGACCCAAGTTTAGTTTGGGATGATTTACTCATTAACTCATTCATCGTCTATATAGCAAAAAACAAACTAAACTAATGACATTTGTGTGGCGTATTTATATTCTGTCGCATAAACAAATCAACACGACTGACATATGAACTGTTGAATGGTAGGAAAGCCTGTTTTTCATGGGCTAGTATGTGTATTTATGTATGTAAAGTAAATTAATACATAGACACTAACATGAGTATTGTTATTTATTTTAATAAAAAACTACATCTATTTACATTTGTATATAAAACTGGAGTCTTGGGCATATCCTGCCACTCTGGGACACGTCTGACACAACACAACAACTTCTTCTGTAGTCTGTAGTAAAACAATGACTACATATACTTTATACTATATAATATACTATATACTATATAATATACATTATATATACTATAAAATGTATGGTGTATATATACACAACACAGCAACTTCTTCGTAAGTAGTAAAATACTGACTACATATGCAACTAAAATACTACTACATGTACTTTATACTATATAATATACTATATTATATACACTATATATACTTAAAAATATATACACAACACAACTTTCTCGTAAGAAGTAAAATACCACTATATATACTTTATACTACATAATATACTTTATACGATATAATACACACTATGTATACTATATACTGTATGGTATATATACACAACACAATAACTTCTTCGTAAGTAGTAAAATACTACTACATATACCTTATACTATATAATATACTATGTACTATATTATATACACTATATATACTAAAAAAAATATATACACAACACAACTTCTTTGTAAGTAGTAAAATACTGGCTACATATACAACTAAATACTACTACATGTACCTTATACTATATAATATACACTGTCCAATGAAAAACATCTCCATTATATTTAACTTTCTCACTTGTATTTAAAGTTTCTACATAATTCGAACACATCAAAGGTTATTTACATTTTGTGTAAATTTAATGATGAACAGATCAATAGAAGTGCTCCAAAATAGCTCCAAAAAAATCTGGTTCCATAGACTTCCATTGAAAATAAAGTATGTTTTAGGTCTCTGCTGTAATGTTCCAATTTTGTTTTTTTATAGATAGATAGATAGATAGATAGACATTTAAAACTATAATAAAAAAATATGTAAATAAAACAAATGTCCATCACTTTAGTTTAAGCTCCCTTATGTCAAAGTAAAGTTGCTTACTTTATAAGAAATCTTGCAATTTCTAGCATAAATAGAAATAGAAATAATTAATATACAAGCATTGTTTATTAATATGTTATAAATATGTTATTCAGTGTTTACGTATGTCCGCACATAGGTGGCGCATTGGTTGTTGCCTTTCTCAAAGAGTCTTAAATCAGTCTTAAATTCCCAAGCTTAAGGCTTATTACATGCACTGCAATGCAAAACAGGCGAGTGATTGTTTAGTTATAGAAGCGTGTAGTAAAACTTTGGAGCCGTCGGTGCCTCCCGGGTTAAGGTTACGATCACCTGATGTAGATCTTTGGAAAAGTGCATTACAAAGAAGAGATTAGACACAAATGAGGGCCAAAAAAACAAATGTGTTGGTCCGGTGGATTCTGGAGCCAAAGAAACAACAAAGGCAATAACGGCCCTCAGTAGAGGATTTAGCCCAGCTCTTCTGCATTGGCTTTACAGACTTCTCAGAGAGACTCGCTAAGCCACAACCAAAACTCCTTTACCCCCCCCCCCCCCCCCCCAACAAACACCCCACCATCCAACCAAAGCTGTCTCCTCAAAAGTAGTTGGCAAAGAAACAGAATAACAAACATATTTGGAGCAAAAAGCAAGAGAAAGAGGATGAGTTGCCCCCCCCCCCCCCCCCTCCTTTTTTTTTTTAATTCAGCGAGCTAAAAAGAGGCTGTCAAAACCCATTACCTAAGTGTCCTTTATCTTCCCATATGCTTTTGTTGCCTAATCAGCTTTGTATCTCTCTAAATCCAGGATTGGGATAAAAACAAATGGATCAGCCCGGCGTATGGAGGGGGGAATGCGTTCGCAGCAGCTGAAAGAAAGTGGGCTAGCATGGCTTTGTGGCCAGAGGAGAGAAATGCAGGCAGAAATAGGCCAGAAACTCGCCAGCGGAGCCGATCTTTGGCCCCTTCTCTCTCTTCCTCTTGCTCTCTCTCTCCTGATCCTCTTGGATTTCTCTTTCTCCTCTCCGCTCCCTTTCTATTTTTTTTCTCTCCCTGGCAGAAAGGAGGATTGAGGTTTATACCCCTCTATCCACGCCAGCGGAGGGGAAGAGGACATTTGCAGGATCAAGGCCGGACTCGGGCGCGGAAATCGTCTCACAATAGAACTATTACTCTTATCAGATTTGCAGGGGGGATCGGACGGGTCGTGTTTAACCCTTGGAAGTCTTAAAGTTACCGCCGTCCTATTGTTGTAGCATTTGAACGTGGTTATGTCATTGAAAATTCATTAATGACATGGTTACTTACATAATGAACCACATAAGCTTTATTCATTACCACCTACATTACTGCATAACCGAATGTATGCTATGTACACAAATTACAGTAATAATAATAAAATTAACACTTAATTAAGGCCTTTATATATACATTTGTAGCATCAATTATTACCAAAACATATATATATATATATAAAATGAATATAATGGCAGCATTTGATTTCTATACACTGTAAGAAAGTGCATTGTTGGTACTTAATAGTCCTTCATGTGGTAAAAAGTAATTAAACAAGCAATTAAACTAATTTTATTCACCTCATAATTACTGTGATTAAAAGAGTCATTCATTTAAACTACATTTTTAGGTTGCATAAAACTGTCCAATGAAAACATGTCTCCATTTTTGTAACTTTTTATATTTCATGACAACTGCTCTTTAAATTGTGTGAATATTTCATGATAAATTGACCAATAGAAATGCTCCTGGTTCTATTGACATAAAGGGAAGAAGGTTTTTGGCCTCTGCTGTAAAGTTGCAATTTTAAAGATACTTGTTTTCCTTTAGAAAGTGATTTATTTGAGTTCCATTCTAAGGCATGGAATAACTTTTAGCTGCTAACAGCTGCATTTTTGTTGTGATAAGGTATAACAACACTTTATTACCATGTTATGCAAGTTATAAAGTATTTAATAACTTACTTGCAATGTATATTATTAAGATGTTAAAGCTATATATATATATATATATATATATATATATATATATATATATATATATATATATATATATATATATATATATTGTGTCAGCTATATTTAATAAAAAAAATAATAATAATAAGAGTGTAATAACTTATTATATTGTATATTAGACACCAGATTAGACACTTCTAATTGTTCTAAATTCACTTTTTTTCTGCTACTAACTGCAATTTTGTTGTAATAAGGTACAATAAACACTTTATTGCCCTGTTATGCAAGTTTGATATTTAATAACTTACCTGTTATGTAAGTTAAGATATTTAAAGCTTGTACAGTAATATATATATATATATATATATATATATATATATATATATATATATATATATATATATATATATATATATATATATATATAGTGTCATCTATATTGAATTATTTGAGCTACAGTAAATAAGAGTGTAATAACTCATTAATACTTATAATTTTAAACCCTAAAACCCTTGAAACACATATTTTGTTAGTTGCTCAGTAAATCCTTGTTTAGACACTTCTAAATAGTGAACACCTTATAACCTTGTTATTTAAGTTATTTAGATTGAAAGCTTGTACTTACTTTTTTCAGTAAAGAGTCCTGCCAAGTGCTGCTGCCGCTGTTTCCCAATCCTAATAACTAACCCATGCCTGCTTAGACTGTATTCACAGTATTCTTTATTCTTTATTCTTTATTTGGATCCCCATTAGCTTCCACAATGTGTTTGCTAGTCTTCCTGGGGTCCACACCAAGACAAAATCAATCAAAATTAACAATCAAGAATCAACATAAATCAAACAAATGCAACAGAAGACAAAAACTGAACAGAACAAAAATAAAAAAACAGCAGACTTTAAAAGACAGAGAACACACTACAATCATATTAGCTTCAAGACATTTAGTTTCAATAACTTTTTAAAAGTAAATGAATTCATTATCTGCCTGTTGTTTATAGGAAGCATATTCCAAGGCAAGAAAGACCTATAAAGAACAGTTCTCTTTATAACATTTTGGACTTGGCACCACCAGCTGACCTGTGCTCACTGTTTTATACCCATGACAAAAGCCTGAAAAAAAGAATTTTTAATGAAAATATTTTTCCAAATAACATTATGCATGAATAACAAAAGACAGGATTTCAGTTCAGCTTCCACAGTAAATGACTAAAACTTCTAATTCTCAGGAATTTGGTTCCACTATGAATCAAAACATAATCAATCAAAACGTGCTTTCAGATCAGCTCCTGAACAACTAGCCAGTGCAAGAGCTCGCTTGATCTACCTAGATAGACAAGAGACAGTCCAGATTTTTCTAACAATTCTAAATAAATCTGTATAATTGGTTATAATCTGTATTAGATGGTTAGATGTGAATCATTCAGAGTGGTTTGCGGTGCAAAATTTGCTAATTGGTGGAATTCCCCTTTAACAACAAGACAAATGAGGGAACACTAAACAGAACAAGCATGATTATTATATTAAAAATAATAAACTTAAATATACCGAAATGTTATTTTCTATTTTAGATTTTTTTGAGGGGGCTTCTATGAAGGCGTAGAAAAGTTCCCCATTCATCGATATCAAAACGTCATTTCTAGTTAATATAAGACAAGTTATATATATATGTAGTTATATAAAACAAATGTGTTCATTTCTATGTCTGTTAATGTTTGTTATTATTTTTCCTCAGTTACTCTGTTGTGTGTGTGTGTGTGTGTGGGGGGGGGGGGGGGGGGTATACACTGTTATACAGAGTTAAACAGACCCGAGCTCTCTGCTTTAGATCAATGGCAGACAAATCACTAGCCAAACATCTCTCTCTCTCTCTCTCTTTCTCCCCCATCCACAGACCCTCTCCCCCCCTTCCTCCTCAATCCACTAATCTATACCAGACAAATTAGCCTGGCAAACAGATCGGGGAGAGAAAAGATTTACTCTGTGCCGGCTAATTACATCAGCTCATTAAGAGTCTTTAAGAGGCTGTGATTAGAGATGTTTGTTCACACTCTGCGTGGTGTGTTTAATGACCGCCAGTTTATCACCAGGCTGCCTAAAGCGGAGCGGGACGGGCCTAATCAGCCTATTGGACCATCAATATTTAAGAGGGTTGTGGGAGGCCTTACAGTGTCACAAGAATCATGACTTTTAAGGGCTCTTCAGAAAGTCCTACGTGGACAAGACCTTCACTGTTTAGATCCTACGTAGATCTGACCACAGGACCGTGCTGAACAAACTTAAAACAAACATTCACATCAGATCACATCACATCAAACAGCATACGCTCTTATCCAGAGATTACAGTTTACCTGTACACAGGTAGGTGAAGGTAGTGTTATGGTTTACCTGTACACAGGTAGGTGAAGGTAGTGTTACAGTTTATTTGTACACAGGTAGGTGAAGGTAGTGTTACAGTTTACCTGTACACAGGTAGGTGAAGGTAGTGTTACAGTTTACCTGTACACAGGTAGGTGAAGGTAGTGTTACAGTTTATTTGTACACAGGTAGGTGAAGGTAGTGTTACAGTTTATTTGTACACAGGTAGGTGAAGGTAGTGTTATGGTTTACCTGTACACAGGTAGGTGAAGGTAGTGTTACAGTTTACCTGTACACAGGTAGGTGAAGGTAGTGTTACAGTTTACATGTACACAGGTAGGTGAAGGTAGTGTTACTGTTTACCTGTACACAGGTAGGTGAAGGTAGTGTTATGGTTTACCTGTACACAGGTAGGTGAAGGTAGTGTTATAGTTTACCTGTACACAGGTAGGTGAAGGTAGTGTTACAGTTTATCTGTACACAGGTAGGTGAAGGTAGTGTTACAGTTTACCTGTACACAGGTAGGTGAAGGTAGTGTTATGGTTTACCTGTACACAGGTAGGTGAAGGTAGTGTTATAGTTTACCTGTACACAGGTAGGTGAAGGTAGTGTTATGGTTTACATGTACACAGGTAAGTGAAGGTAGTGTTACAGTTTACCTGTACACAGGTAGATGAAGGTAGTGTTACAGCTTACCTGTACACAGGTAGGTGAAGGTAGTGTTACAGTTTATCTGTACACAGGTAGGTGAAGGTAGTGTTACAGTTTACCTGTACACAGGTAGGTGAAGGTAGTGTTATGGTTTACCTGTACACAGGTAGGTGAAGGTAGTGTTACAGTTTACCTGTACACAGGTAGGTGAAGGTAGTGTTATGGTTTACCTGTACACAGGTAGGTGAAGGTAGTGTTACTGTTTTCATGTACACAGGTAGGTGAAGGTAGTGTTATGGTTTACCTGTACACAGATAGGTGAAGGTAGTGTTATGGTTTACATGTACACAGATAGATGAAGGTAGTGTTACAGCTTACCTGTACACAGGTAGGTGAAGGTAGTGTTACAGTTTCAAAGTTAGTCAATCAGCCAAGACATAATAAGTATGTTTTGTATCTTGAGTCGACTTCTTTAGATTTAGCACTGGAGCTACAAGGCTAATGTAGCCAACAAACACTGGAAGCCTAACCTACCAATCAGCATGGTGCTAATGGCTAAACCCATTTCATTTTTACTACAAAGAATCAGCCAAGACATAGTTTGCTTTTTTTGTTTTAGCACTGGAGCAATGAGACTAATGTATCTTACAAAAAGCTTAAGCTATCAGATAGCATGGTGGTACTGTGGGTTTCTATAAGCTAACCCATTGCCTTTTGCAAACTTAGTCGATCAGACTTTGTTTTGTATCTAAGGTTTGCTTCTTTAGTTTTAGCACTTGAGCTACATGGCTGACTAGTGCTGGAAGGCTAACATACTAACTAGGTTAATATTAACTTCTCACGTTTAACTACAAACTTTTGTCAATCAGCAAAGATATGTTTGATGTCAACAGTTTGCTTAGTTTGGGCACTGTAGCAACAAGGCTACTGTAGCTAATAAGCCCCGAAAGCTGCTTTTAGAATGGTGCAAACTGCAGCTTTCAGATGACTAACTTATTATTTTTTACTACAGTCAGTCAGCCTAGACATGTTTGATGTCTGAAGTATGTTTCTTCTTTAGCACTGGAGCTATGATGTTAGTGTTGCTAACATGAGCTTAACCTGTCAATTAGCGTGGTGCTAACTGCTGTTTTTTAATGGCTGCTCCCATTTGTTATATATTTTTTTCTTGTTTTACCACATATTTTGTCAGTCAGCTGAGATGATGGTATCTAAAGTTTGTTTCTTTAGCTTTAGCACTGGACCTACGAGGCTAACAAGCACTGGAAACTTAACCCACCAATGAGCAGGTTTCTAATAGCTAACCCATTACCTATTACAAAAAACTTTGTCAACCAATCATTCAAGCCATATTTGCTGTCTAAAGTTTGTATTTTTAGTTTGGCACTGAAGCTATGATGTTAAATATTACTGGAAATATATTCTTAATATTCTGTGATATATGCACTGTATTGTATAAGACATCCTATTACATATACAGATATATGTCCACTACATTAGCCTCGTAGCTAAAGAAACAAACATGGCACGGCTGATTGACTACATTTTGGGACGAAGGGGTCCATTTCTGTTGAACCATCGCTTTATTGAGCTTGCGCTTTTGCCAAGATGTGACGAGACGGCTGGAGAGTCAAGTCCAGCCAGAGAAGTGTGGACCACTTTGCGCTTCTGACCGATCCCAGCCCACCTGAAGTATGTTTTCACGTCTTTTTTACGCCCCCTTGAGAACAGGCGCCTCACTCTCAGCCCTGTTTTACCCACAACCCCCCTCTTCTGCCCCGCGGCGCTGCGTTCCACAATGGAGAACAGAGCGGTTTGGGAAATGGAGGCCATTTATAACCGCCGTCCGCGTCCCCCCCCCAACTTCAGAGACAAAGCGAGAAACACGCCCCCCTCCCCTTCTCCCGCCACACTCACCGTATATTCCCCCCCGTTCGCCTCCATGCTAATGCTAATGTCACACAATTACCTCTTAACCGCTCAGACAAACTGCGCACAGGGGAAAAGTGACATCCAATCAAAACTGTCACAGGTGATCGAGTCCAGTCATGAGGAGAGCGGGGCCTGTCACAAGCACACAGGAGCGCGCGTGGGAACGCCGGCGGTCGAGGGGAGCGCGGGCGAAAGATTTGAAATGATAACAGGCCGTTAATATCCCACCAACACGCTCCTATCATCAGCCCTTAATGTCAGCGCACAGGCAGGCCCTAAGACACCCCGTGATAAATCACCAGACTTCGGAATCTCTCTCTATCTCTCTCGCCCTCTCTCTCCCGCTCCCGCTCTCGATCTCTCTCGCCCGACTCTCTCTGGGACTTGAGCTGGCAAGCATGGAAAATGGACTGCTCTCCGCTAATGATATTCAAAAATGATAGCTGGAAAGAGATTGAAAGAAGGAGAGAGAAAAAAAAAATAATAAAAAAGCGCTCCCCTCTGAACCATGCAGAATGTGTACCTACCAAAGCATTGCGTTTTCTTAATAGAGTTTAGGGGACACTGTCAGAAACTGCGGTCAATGTCAACTTTATCTCCCTCCACCTTCAGCCGCGCCTGTGATGGATTACACGCTCTTACCGCGGCGCCCGCTTAAAAACTTCCACGCTAATGTTCACTTATCCTCACTTGTCTCGAGGAGGAATTCCACATTTCCTCAAATTTCTGTCCGAGTCAGAATCGTTCACAGTGGTGGTGAATGGAACCAGACGTCCACCCAAAATATGAATGCACTGTCTGATGTCTGACGAGTGGTTTATAATGGTTTTAAGACTAGTATGTAGCCTGAATCCTGTTCTGCAAAAGGTTAAAAAATAATAATAATTATATATACATTTTTAGATATAATCTCAATTCCTTAAAATAAGACTTGGGATGTAAGCATTGCTAGAGTTTTAGATAGATATATAAAAATTTTAAAGATGTCATAAAAACCAGCACATCAACACATATTACTGTGGTCAGAACAAAACCTCATATTCAAAATTATAGCTTTAAAGTATACGCTTTACTTTACGTCTGTGCAACCAGACTTTTATTTTTTTCTAAACAAAGTACATTAGCACACAATATAAAGAGCAAACATACATCAACCATGATGCTGAAGTTATAAGCAGTGTTTCATACAATACAGGGCAGCCAATCAAAACATGGACCATTTAAATAGACCAGTCTTATCTATTTAAAGGCATATTGATTATGTGATTTAAAATTCTGTTGTTTCATAATAATGAGAAAACAACTACATAATATCTTCAGTAAGATGTAAAACCTAATGTAATAAACATCACATATCATCACTGTCCAAAGAAAATCATTGAAACACAACAGCGTTATATCCTAATATCCTAATATATATATATGCTTTTACATTACTTTACATAAACGTCTCTTCACGCTAAGGCTATAAACAGTGTTTCAGCTCTAAATGCTTTCTGAACAAGACAGAGGTCAGGGCAAGTCAGGGCAGCCAATCAAAAAAGAGCTCATTTACGCATTTATTAGCCTTGAAGAAAAAATAATAATGAAAGTTGGAAAACAAAAAGTTATATTTCAGTAAATGAACAATAATGTCAGGAGAAACATGTGGAACGTGGGCTCTTTAATGCAAGAAAACTTTAGTCTGTCTCATTTCCCTATTTGTTTGTATTTATCCGAACATTATCAGAACATTAGAAGACGATGTGCAACATAAAATCTTAAAGGAAAAAAATAAAACGACCTCTGAATTAATCACATTGGATTTAGTGCAGATCCACCAAAAATGACTTTTAAAAAAAGTGTTTTATTGTTTATGGCTGACGTTCCCTCCTCGGCTGTGGGTTTGATGGCAGATTGGCTTCTTGCTGCGTCTTCAGTGCTTGTCTGGGGCTGTCAGAAGGCAATAGCTGGCAAATTACAGCAACATTACAGCACAGCATGGAGCCCCACATGCACACGGAGAGATGAGCTCCAGCGCAGACACACAGATTTACTGATAATCAGATTCTAATCTGTAGTTTAACTATACAGAGTGTAAGTACTGCTGTGTTCATCAGACTATAGCAGAATAGCAACAACTATGATGATTAATGGTGGTGATAATATTAGACCATTATTATTACAAGTGATAATCAGATTCTAATCTGTAATTCAACTATACGGAGTGTGAGTATGGCTGCATTCATCAGATTATAGCAGAATAGCAACAACTATGATGATTAATGGTGGTGATAATATTAGACCATTATTATTACAACTGATAATCAGATTCTAATCTGTAAATCAACTATACGGAGTGTGAGTATGGCTACATTCATCAGATTATAGCAGAATAACAATATCTATGTCGATTAATGGTGGTGATAATATTAGGCTATTACTATTACAACTGATAATCAGATTCTAATCTGTAAATCAACTATACGGAGTGTGAATATGGCTGCATTCATCAGATTATAGCAGAATAACAATATCTATGTTTATTAATTGTGGTGATAATATTAGACTATTATTATTACAACCGATAATCAGATTCTAATCTGTAATTCAACTATACGGCGTATGAGTATGGCTGCATTCATCAGATTATAGCAGAATAGCAACAACTATGATGATTAATGGTGGTGATAATATTAGACCATTATTATTACAACTGATAATCAGATTCTAATCTGTAAATCAACTATACGGAGTGTGAATATGGCTGCATTCATCAGATTATAGCAGAATAACAACAACTATGATGATTAATGGTGGTGATAATATTAGACTATTACTATTACAACTGATAATCAGATTCTAATCTCTTGTTTAACCATACAGAGCATAAGTATTTCATTATTTATCAGATTATAACAAAATATGATTAAATGATGATTAATAAAGATTATGATAATATTAGATTATTATTATTATTATTACTGATATTCAAATTCTAATCTGTGATTTAACTGTACAGACTATTAGTTCTTCTGTATTCATCAGATCTTAACAGAATAACAACAACTATGATGATTAATAATGATTATGATAATTTTATACTATTATTATTATTACTACTGCTAATTAGCTGCAAATGATTATTCTCTGTATGTTTTAAAGGGCCCATATGTTCCAAATTAATTTAAAAAAAAAAAAAATAATCATTTCGAAATTTCGAAATTATTTATTGACTTGACCATTTTGTGCTTCTTCTGATTGTTATTATTATTACTATTATTATTATTATTATTATTATTATTATTATTATTCAGTAGTAGTATTAGTCTGTGTGATTTACTATTACCATCATCATCAGTAAATGCAGCACTATTAGTAGTATTGTTAATATTATTATTGATTATGATAGGCTTGTAATAGTCTTAATCAATCAGGGATGTTTCCGGTGAGGAGGGGTGAGAAGCTGATCACACACTCGAGTGGGCCTGTCAGTGCCCCACACACACATACACACACGCACACACTGCTTCACACACTCACAGCTGTCAGACTCTTAATTGGCTGTGTGACCCCCGCCCCCCCGCCCCCTCGACCTCCTGACAGCACGCTAATTACCCCGCACACGCGTGTGACTGAGTGCAGCTGCATGCCAGAAGCTTTGAACAGAACACTGCAGACAAGCGCTATAACAATATTATAAATATATAAATAATAGTACAGGTGGCGGAACAGAATAAAAGGAATATGAGAGTATGTGTGTGTGTGTGTGTGTGTGTGTGTGGGTGTGTGTGTGTTGAAGGGGGGTGATGATAATAGGGTGTTTGAAAATGCTATAATGTAAGATCATACACTGGATTGTTGAAATTGTCCTTTTCAAGTTGAATTTTTAATGTGAAGTCTTTCAAGTCAAATAAGTTAATTGTTTAATGAGGCCTTCAGGCTACAGACATACAGCACTGCGCGGACATCAGAGAACACCCTTCAGTTACCAAGTTACTCATCTGTCAGCATCAGGAAAGAAAAGCAGACAACTGCTCAGAGGTGTCAACACCTAAACAGAATATCAGAGGTTTCAGTATTTGTTGTGTCCACTTTAGTTGATTTAACTTTTTCTGAAGTAATCAAAACACACTCAGTCACCTCAGAGATTCTGAACTCTGGGATGGTCAGTCCACTGTTCTGAGAACAGCAGCACCTTCTTAGTTTTATGTGTCTGTATCTTCTTTTCTCAGTGAGGAGCTTCTTGAATATCTACACCTCCTTTAAGACCCACAGTGTTGAGGTGCCTTCTCACAGTAGGAGCGTAGACAGAAACACCTGTGGATGTTTTCAGATCTGAAGAAAGAATGAGGCTCGATGTTCTCCTTTCTCTCAAAGATGAAGCTTTATGTGCTGTTTATTTAATGGGGACGGTGTTTGTGACCTATGTGGCATTCCAGGTGTTTGTTCGTAATGTTTATTTTCTTTTGAAAATTCACATTTCATATGTGGTGTCATAAAAATGTAAGTTTTTTAGTTTAAAACATTCCAAAATGAATTCAAATTATTTATAGATTGTTAAGAAATAATCATTTTGATGGTATGTTAATGATGTTTAGGTATCATGCTATATGGATATCTACTGGAGTTTGCATGCTAACTAGCTAGCGCCGGGTCTGCCCTGTCTTGTTGTACCACTTTCTACCATAAGAAACAATAATGAGTCACTGTAGCGTTGAGTCAAATCAGTCCAACATAAGAGGATGAAGAAGTAGCTCTGCTGCCCGGATGCCGTATTTTAACCTCTTGTCAGACATGATGAAGGTGCTGTTCCTGGTTAGATCATTTAAGAACAGGTAGCCAATAAAAGAACAGCACTGCCGCTCTTGGCAAGAAACCACAATCGTCAGCAAACAAAAGAACTATTATTATATTATATTATCCATCCATTATCTTTCGCTTTATCCCGTTATCCAGGGTCATATCCAGGGAAAAGGCACGGTACACCATAGACAGGTTGCCAGTCCATTGCATGGCCAACACCATCAACCTAACATGCATGTGTTTGGACTGTGGGAGGAAACCGGTGTACCCTGAGGAAACCCACTCAAGCACTGGGAGAACATACATTATATTATATTATATTATATTATATTATATTATATTATATTATATTATATTATATTATATTAATAGAAAGTAAAATGAGAATTAATTTTGGTGTTGCATGTTCTGTCGATGTGTTGCAGCCTATTATTTTGGAGTATGAATTTAACAGATTGTGTCATCTTATGAATCTGTATTCTTATAAACAAAGTTGCCACAGAAGATTATTAGGCAATATAAGATTCTCCCTGTCCAACTTTCAGTGGATAGTTCCAGGTGAGCAGTCCGTCAGTGTTTTTTCTATTAATTCCTAGCAATGTTATTTTTATGTGCCGTTCCCTCTTATTCTCCTTCCCTGCCAACAAGAGCGAAAACAATTAAAGTAGATGAGGGAAGTTCCCCTAAAAAAGGCCATGCAAATGACATGCTAATAGTATGCTAATGAGGGCAGTGGGGGGGGCGAGCGAGGGGTAAAGTTTGGTTAGAGAGCGGAGCGGCGAGGAGAGCGGGCGATGGCTGGGTGAGCAGTGAGTACGCCTGGTGCCATGCTGAGTGGCAAAACGTTTCGTTAGCGAGGGAGCGGGCGAGTGAGGGAGGGAGAGAGGAATAGAAAGAGTGAGTGGATGCCCTCTGGGCTAATGAATACTGATTGATTCCCAAATTAAATTTCACAACTGTTCTCTCTCAATTTGCCTCTCTCTCTCTTTTTCTCTCCGTTTCCCATTGTATTCTATTCCGTCTCTCACACATTCCACATTTTAGCTACCGCATGTGATTTTACCTCACATATGGCTCTACAACATTAATAAAAACTCTACAAAAACTCAAAAATGGTAAGTATTAGGAGGTAAAAGTGTCCAATTCATCTTAGGCTAAAAAGGCTAGCAGTGAGCAAAAGCTAGCATGACCTTATTCGCTTATTGCTCATGTTAATAAGTGTTGATTTATTGTATTAAACAAGAAACAAAAAGAAACAAATCTAGTTCTTCCTCCACCCGGCTAACAATAAAGGAAAGTTAGCAAGGGACTGTTAGTTAGCATGACTTCTAGCATGAGCCTATGTAGTAATGTCAATAAGTATGCATTTAAAATGACTAAAATAACTATAAAGTAAAAACCAGTGTAAACATCGGTCTAGTTCCTCATGCTAGCCAAAACAATGAATGGAAGGCATTCTGTAGGCACACTGTAGGCATGCTAGCTGACTGCTAATTTACAATTTTAACACATGTTGAATAATCCCCAACAAACTCTAATGTGGTGTTTTTATGAAACAAGGAAAAGCAAGACAGTGTCCCTCAACTTGGCTAACACAATGCTAACAATGAAGGACAGCTACCCGGCAAACAGTTATATTGTGACCCACCAAACTATATAGTTGAGTTATTTCTTTTAAGGCAGGAAAACACCTGCACACTTTAGTTGCTTACCTTGGCCAACACAAAATAAACAATAAAAAGCTAGCAGGTGGCAGGAGCAATATTAACATGAATGACTGCTAATTTGCAAGTTTAACAAGTGTTAATCAATAAAGACCCAACCAATTTTTACTTGGAGTTATTATAAAGCAAGGAAATTTGGCCAACCCCAAAACAATGAACAGAAGCTATGACTGGGCAGTTTGCATGACCTCACTGGCATAATTCTAGCTGATCTAGCTAAAGTGTTAATTAACAAAGCCCCAACAAACTATAAAGTGGACATATTAACAAGAAATACAGCCAGCACATGTCAGTGGTACAATGAAAGTTAGTGTCAGTAAATGAAGACAAGCTATACAGTGGATTTAAAATGAAGCCAACAAATTAAGGCCAGTTGTCTTTGCTAATACAATGTTAACAATGAATAGAAGCTAGCAAGGGCCATTTAGCAGGACCTCACTGGGATAATTGTAGCTGATAATTCAAGATTCAAGATTCAAGAGTTTTATTGTCATGTGTACAGCAGAACAGACAGTTACACTGTACAATGAAATTCTTACTTTGCTTAATTAATACACTGTACAATGAAATTCTTACTTACTTTAATTATCAATTATCTAAAAAAAAAATCATAAGATCCAACTAAATAATAAGTGCACCATCTAGTTCTTCATCCAGATTGAAAGAAAGTCAGTAGGGGACAGTTAGCACGATGCCACTGGCTTGATGTTAGGAAACTGCTAACTAGATATGTTAGGTCTCAGTTAATGAAGTCAAGCTATACAGTGGTGATATAAACTAATACAGGCAAAAAATGAAGAGCCATGTCCTTAACCAACAAGGCTAAAATAAAGCTATCAATGGACAGTCAGCATGACATCACTTATATAATTCTAGCTGATAATTAGCAATGTTATTATGTTTTAATTAATAAATCCCCAACAAACTATAAAGCAGATTTATTATTAAGTAAGAAAATCAGACATCTTCATTTTTCAGGCTAGTAAATGCCAGTGGCATGATGATTGTTAGCACTACTAATTTGCAATGTTAAGTGAATAAAGACAGACTATACAGTGGAGTTAAAATGAAGGCTTAAAATGAAGATCCATGTGCTGCACAAGAATAACAACCAAGACTAAACTCAAGTTAGCGAGGGGCATTTAGTAAGACCTCCGACTAGCTGACCACAAATTAGCAATATTAATAGTTTTTAAAGAGTAACTAGAAGGCAAGAAAACTAGTTCTTCATAACTAGTATTATTAGCACCATGGTAGCTGAGAGCTAGTTAGCGCAGTTGGGGTATTTTGGTGGGAAACTAGGTTAAACAGGGGCTGTCTATAGGCAGATTGAGCCTTTAGGCCTCTTTTGTGCACCTGTATGGATATTACAGTCAGTCTAAACGGAGCAGTTTGAGGAAAAAAAGGGGAAAGAGACACTTCATCAAGCTGTCACGTCATTCCACACTTACAACCAAGGCTAAACTCAAGTTAGCGAGAGGCATTTAGTGAGACCTCTGACTAGCTGACCACAAATTAGCAATGTTAATAGTTTTTAAAGAGTAACTAGAAGGCAAGAAAACTAGTTCTTCATAACTAGTATTATTAGCACCATGGTAGCTGAGAGCTGGTTAGCGCAGTTGGGGTATTTTGGTGGGAAACTAGGTTATACAGGGGCTGTCTATAGGCAGATTGAGCCTTTAGAGCTCTTTTGTGCACCTGTATGGATATTACAGTCAGTCTAAACAAAGCAGTTTGAGTTGAAAAAAGGGGAAAGAGACACTTCATCAAGCTGTCACGTCGTTCCACACTTACAACCAAGGCTAAACTCAAGTTAGCGAGAGGCATTTAGTGAGACCTCCGACTAGCTGACCACAAATTAGCAATATTAATGGTTTTTAAAGAGTAACTAGAAGGCAAGAAAACTAGTTCTTCATAACTAGTATTATTAGCACCATGGTAGCTGAGAGCTGGTTAGCGCAGTTGGGGTATTTTGGTGGGAAACTAGGTTAAACAGGGGCTGTCTATAGGCAGATTGAGCCTTTAGGCCTCTTTTGTGCACCTGT
>CM038723.1:31779964-31912464 GCA_021613375.1 Megaleporinus macrocephalus
AAAAGTACTGCTTTCAGAACTACTATAATAGTATAAAAGTAATGTAAGGAAAAAAAATGCCATTAAGGACAAAAGCTTAGGCCGCACCACAGGGGTCTATAGTGCACTAGCCCACCTTCCTAAAAAATACTTCTTCTAAAAGCCATAATGACTATAATGTTAATATTAATATGTTAATGTTGATAAATTTGGGATGCGCTAGGCTTCCTGTTTCAGCCGCATATACACCCATTGAAAATAAATGTAGTTTAGTACAATGTAAATATATTAAAGAAGCATATCTGTTACTACTGAACATTAACATGTGTTTCATGGAGCAGAAGATATGATGATTAGTTGTCTATAAGTATTGTAATGGTGCAAAACGTCAAACTTCAAAGGCATGTTATCAACAATCTTTACTAGAATGTAAATGTACATCAATGAAAACACTGAAAGTACTGATAATGGAGTGTAAATGTAAGGAGTAGAAAGTACTGATAATGGAGTGTAAATGTAAGGAGTAGAAAGTACTGATAATGGAGTGTAAATGTAAGGAGTAGAAAGTACTGATAATGGAGCGTAAATGTAAGGAGTAGAAAGTACTGATAATGGAGTGTAAATGTAAGGAGTAGAAAGTACTGATAATGGAGTGTAAATGTAAGGAGTAGAAAGTACAGATAATGGAGTGTAAATGTAAGGAGTAGAAAGTACTGATAATGGAGTGTAAATGTAAGGAGTAGAAAGTACTGATAATGGAGTGTAAATGTAAGGAGTAGAAAGTACTGATAATGGAGTGTAAATGTAAGGAGTAGAAAGTACAGATAATGGAGTGTAAATGTAAGGAGTAGAAAGTACTGATAATAGAGTGTAAATGTAAGGAGTAGAAAGTACTGATAATGGAGTGTAAATGTAAAGAGTAGAAAGTACTGATAACGGAGTGTAAATGTAAGGAGTAGAAAGTACTGATAACGGAGTGTAAATGTAAGGAGTAAAAAGTACTGATAATGGAGTGTAAATGTAAGGAGTAGAAAGTACTGATAATGGAGTGTAAATGTAAGGAGTAGAAAGTACTGATAATGGAGTGTTAATGTAAAGAGTAGAAAGTACTGATAATGGAGTGTAAATGTAAGGGGTAGAAAGTACTGATAAAGGAGTGTAAATGTAAGGAGTAGAAGTAAAAAGTCAGCTGAAAAGTAATTACTCCAGTAAAGGATAAATAACCAAAATTTTTACTTAGGTAGGTAGGTAGGAAGGTAACAAAGTATTTGTACTTCGTTACTTGACACCTCTGTTGGTTTCTTGGAAAGAGGATGGAAAGTGTCAATAAGATTTTTACGCATAGTCCAGCATTTTTATTCCTAGTTGTTTTGTGTGCAAGGCTAGTGTAAACTTTGGATGAACCTTTTAATCATGATAAGAAATACTAATGAATAAAGACTTTTTCATCACAACTTGGATTTTTTGGGATGGGCTTGTTTTACTATAATCTTTGGTATATGAAGGAGGAACAACAGTTTTTGAGGTTCATGATATGTCAGTTCTATGTACTGAACTCTCCTTATTCAACAATATAAATAGTTACACAGTTTATCATTCTATGGCACATTGAAGACTGTATGAAGTTCCACTGCTGCGCTCCCTTCAATGGCTTCCTGTAGCTGCTCTCATTCAATTTAAAATTCTGATGCCTACAAAGCCAAGAATGGACCAGCTCCTCCTTACCTTATGGCAATGGTCAAAAGTCGATCTGCACCTCGAGCCCTTCGCGCTTCAACTACAGCACGGCTTGACCCGCCATCACTCAAGGTTCATGGAAGACACGCAACAAGATGCTTCTTTGTCCTGGCACCCAAATCTTGGTATAAACCACAATTGCACTTGATCTTCTAGAAACACTGGCCAAGTATTGCACTTCTACTGTATGTAGTCTTGTATTTGTTCTCTTCTCTGTAGGTATTCCTGTCTTGCTAGGTATTGCACTTTGTCTAACTTCTTATTTTGTGGTCTTCTTTCTAGATATCAGCACTGGCACTTGTTTATGGCTGTGTTCTAGATAGTGATACATACTCTGACTAAACACAATACACTTATGTAAGTCACTCTGGATAAGAGTCTGCTAAATGCTGTAAATGTAAATGCAAGTTAAACCTGGCATACCTGTAGAAGAATGTTAAGTATATGGATTAAAAATGGGTCTGGACATAGAAATAAGTGTAGTGTAAAACAACAAATGATTCTAGTATATGCTGGAAGTGGGCACAATGAATGTAACATGTTGAGGGTTATGGTACATGATATATATATATATATATATATATATATTATTGTTATTTTTGGTTTATTTAACATGTAGAACTCAGCAAATAAATATAAACAGTGCACTAAAATTGGCTCAACATTGATGTGTTCTCTGTAGGGTATGTGTTAACATATTCTCATATAGAAAATCAACATCATGTGAAATTTGACAAGGGAGGCTTGGTCTTTTGCATAAGCCCCCTTTAGCTTACCTCATTCGATGTGTAGCTCCGTACTACATTCAGGTAGGGGGGTTATTTGATATACATACACTATCAGTGTAGCTGTTTTTACACAAGGCCTAGGATGAACTGGGGGCTGTAGAGGTTTTGGACGCTGCTTTGCGGTCCCTCTAGTGAATCGGTGTCAAACCAATATGAACTAATATGCAGCTAAGAATTCCTGCATCTGGTCAGCGCTCACCCCACTTAGCCCATAATCACAATTTATGGCTGATATCTGCAGATGGGTTAAAGTGGAGTTGTGGGTCAGTCTTTTCGGTTGGAGGATAAGGAGCCACCTCGATCAGGCTTTGCGCTAAGTTTGTTTTTCCACAGGGCAGTCTGGGCACCAAGGGATTTGAACAGCAGGGATATAGGCAGATGAAATTCAGGCAAGACTGAATATATATATATATATATATATATATATATATATATATATATATATATATATATATATATATATATATATATATATATATGCGCACACACATATTTGCAGTGTGCTTAGTGGTGTAGGCTACTGGGTCCAGGTCTCTAAGCCGCAGGTGACCACCGAGCGCTGGATAAACACTAATAAATCTTCCTGTACAGGCAGGCAATCAGTCATCTATCAAAACTCAGAGAGAGAGAGCAAGTGTGGGAGAGGGAGGGGGGTGTAAAGAGTTTAGAATATAAAATGTGTGTGTGTCTGCGTGTGTATTTAGCTCAGTATAGGGACCAAATCCCCGCAAGGATGATACAACATGTACATTCAGTGGCTGTAGGGATATTTGGCTGCTGTCCTACGAAAAAAAAAAATCCTGACTTTATTAGAAAAAAGACCAAAGTTAATCTTTTGATCTCTGATGTTAAAGAGGCATTCCAGAAATAAAGACCCTGATTGCTTTATAGAGTGGTGGTGATGGGAACCAGGGGTCTCCATATCTACAACACAAACCTTTATTTACTATTCAAAACCTCTTCTGAGTTTATATACGTAACGTTGATAATGATACTAAATTAGTTGTAAATCTGACATGAACACGTTGGACTGTTTTGCCTTACAACACATTGCACGTACCCCTACGTCATGCATGTAAAAGCTAAAAAGCTAAGATCTTCTCAGAACTATCATAAAACAATGTCACAAACATGAAGCAGCATACCTATTATTTCATGTAATAACTTTCTGTGCGGAACCTTGTAGAGGTGGACGTCTGGTTCCATTTACCAAAGAAGCATTTCACATCAAACCACTCTAAATTACATACATCTTAGCTATTTATTTATACTAAAATGATTTATACTATAATAAAATCTTTTATTAATAGTACTTATTTGGTGCACACTTCTTGAATGTATGTTAAATAAGGTGCAAAATAAATAAAGTGTATAATACAGTTATATAGAGTACTGTATAGAGTATTATAGACTATTAGGATCAACAGAAAGGCTATATTTATTATTAGTATTAATTAATAACCTTTCTTTGCTGTCATATCAAAACTATTTCTACTGTTTGAACATTTCATGAATGGAAATGATCCAAAATTACAAGTAAGAAAATTATGTTAGTGTACAGAAAAGCTAAGAATATACAGGCCCAGATCATCCCATCAAGTCTGAGCCTCAAGGGGCCCCTGTGAGCAATTATGCCAAAATCTGAACAGCTGTTTTGACTCACGGCAAAAATTTGACTAGGACTGCTGTTACGGCCAATCATAATCCAGACGCTCTTCACATTATTCCTGATTTTCTTCTCCAATATCTCCTAAGCACTCATTCCACTACTTTGGTGAAGCCTCAAAGGTTTAGCTGTGAGTGATCCTGTAAAGTACTTTAAAGTTCCAGATATAAGAAAGACGTTCCTGGTGGGTCTTTAAATGTGAGATCTGAAAACCCCAATAGAAGAAGACACTCCACAACCAAAGAAAAAACAGTCTGACTTAGAGAAAACAAGCTACAGCATCATTCTAGCATGCTATGCCCTGTAATACCACTAGTGAGTCACTGTAATGTTAAGGGGATGAAATTTGATGCTGAACTCACAATGAATTTGGAGCCATGTTTAAGTATGGGACTGAAGCACAATGTTCTAACCCATGATTCAACTGGAGCCGTGGATGAGTTCAAAGCAGAGGTAAAAAAACAGTGGCAAGTGGTATGTGGGCTGTGTGTGTGTAGCTACTGCTGGAGAAACTGCTGCTACAGAGGTTAGAGCTACTTCTGAGGTAGAAGTTCCTCCTGATTCATCTTCTCAGAGCTCCAGCTCGATACCATCTGAGTACGGATTCAGACAGAAACACAGCTCAGTGTCACAAACAGTCTCTGTCAGTAAACAGGGCTTTTAATGAATAACGTCTTACATCACAGGATGTTGGAAATATGGTGGATGTAGACCGTCCATGGTTGCGTGCAGTGCTTAATTTGTAAAACATCAGGTAATGGAACACTAAAGGTGGGGTGATCCAGCAAGTGGCAGTGAGGGGAAAAGGTCCTGGAACGCATAGACACAACAGTGCTTCAAGTGTCCATCTAACATAGTAGCATTATATACAATAAAATAATTCTAGCTTTAATGAATGCAGTAAGGAGCTGCAACCATAAGATCTCAGAGATGCCACTGGACTAATAGTTTTTGGTGTCCTACAAAAAGAAAGACGTCAAAGAGGTGGTGGATCCACATAAATAAGTTCTGGAACACAGGTACCTGAAATATGAGAGGTGCCAGATCTTGTTCCGGCAAGATCCAGCAAAAATTAAGCACTGGTTGCGTGGATACCAAACACTCGCCTACTGAACACTGCCTACTAGTCTACCACTCGAGCAGTACATGCTGAGTCCAATCTAGTTGTAGTGACTTTTTACTGCAAAACAACAGGTTTCAAGCCACTGCATGATGAGAAGGTAGGTTGGCGGTAGCGGCACTTGACTTGTTCATTAGTAGCGGAAGTTCAGCATCACAAAGTTCACACCTTTGAAACTTTGGATATATCAATCCATTTATTGTCCTTCTTAAGGTGGCTTGAGCAGATAGTCCATACTCCAGCAATAACACTAAACAAACAAACACCGTCCCTTTAGTGTTTAAACCTCCCGCTGGTACCCGCATTCACACATGATACAAACGATCCGGTCAAAATACCGTTAACTTCCCTGCCAACCTCCTTGCCCTACAACCTTAGAACCAGCCTTTAAAAACCCTCAGCGCCCCCAAGTGGTCAAATAAACAAAATTGAAAGAAAAACCTAAATAGCTCCAACACTAGTACCTACTGACTTAGTATCCAATTTTAAATGCACCCAATGTTTCTTCTAGACCTGGGGTATTTATTTAGAATTCAGTAAAGTAATTGGCCACGGTCTCAGAACATATGAGACATGTTAGTTTGGAGCTGCCTCCTGATTGAAAAGTCGTTTTTCGGCATCGACTTTTCTTTTTTTAGAGCAAGTCGTCTGACTCGCTTTATTCTCTATGCGTCTCCCGAATCTGCACAGATCTAATTGGCTAAGGAGCGTTTGGTCATTTTCCTACGCACTTGATTGGTCTGTGAGTTTACTGGCCGCAAAGCCTGTATACCGTAAAGACAAGAAAAGCTCCACCTC
This sequence comes from Megaleporinus macrocephalus, assembly GCA_021613375.1. Classification (NCBI taxonomy): domain Eukaryota; kingdom Metazoa; phylum Chordata; class Actinopteri; order Characiformes; family Anostomidae; genus Megaleporinus; species Megaleporinus macrocephalus. Next base: position 31,786,053 of record CM038723.1, read on the forward strand.
TTAAAATAAACACTGTTAACATTAAATCTTTCTCTATAGATTATCAGTTTGGGTCCACATTGGACAACATCTAGATCTAGCCTATTAGTAATCTCTGTTCTAGACTGTTAAGAACTGAAGAGGGAAGAGGAGGGACTGTGCATCGTCTGGTGATATGTTGCCCCCTATTGTTTGGAATAAGCATTTAACTGATTACATCAACTAACAAGTTGCTCCTAAATCAACAAACAGTCTGAGAATATTGTTGCTGCCCAAAAAAACAAAGGTATCTCCAAAATGAAAACTTATAGGAGAGGACAAACACGGTCATAACTTTCAATGTGAGTCGATGGAACCAGAATGTTTCTATTGGTCTATTCCTCATAGAATTTTTACTGCTACGTTTAAATGATGGGGGTCATCATACAACAATAATGGAGATGCATGTTTTGCTTTAAACGGTGATGATATGCAACTTGGTTGTAATATTTATAAAAAATAATACAAATTTGTTACCATCAAGGTGCTGCAAATCAGAAGAAGCTAGCCCTTCACACAATTGCGCCAAGACAAGGGTCTCCTATGAAGTGGCATGATGAAAGCTTATGCTATGAAAATTCACTCATAATGAGAAATACCGTATGTGTTTCCGAGTATTACTGAGTTTTTCTGTAATCAAAAGGACATTCAATAGGATCTGAGGCTTTGGTTTGTCCTTCCAGCCGCCGCAGCCGCAGTGCTGGCAGTAAGCGCTAAAAGCCCCTGATGCCATCTAGTCCTCTCATGATGAATGTGGCAATCTCCCAGCCCTTTGCCTTGTCCAGCTCATTTGTTACGACCTGACGTGCTCGCTGCTTTCTGCTCTGTTGTTGCCAATGGGGACTGCTAGCTAAGTAGGATGATAACTTTTTTAGCAGACTTGGCCGAAGAGAGGCTGCCAGTCAATGCAACAAAGTTGGTTTGTTTTCTCGTTTTCGTCTATCAGGGTTTAAACGCTTGGCTCTATTGTTTGTGCACGACAATAAAATATATCAACCAATCAGACCTTTGATGCTAAATCACACGAAGCAGTTTTGATACTAAGCCTTGGGAGTACAAAGCTAGCACTGACTGCTGCCTTTATCTGCTAACTGGAACATTCTCCTTCACTTCATAGACAAAAGTTGTCAAGATTAAGCTTATTAGGCGAAAGAAGCCCAGTTTCACCCACTACTTACTTAGCTTCCCTGTTGACCCAACACACAGGCATGAATCATGGCCCTGTACGACAGAGAAATTTGTCACTTTTTTCCAGCAGATCAATGATAATTACCTCCCTGACACGCGTACGGTTATTACTTTACAGGATCAAGGACAGAGGGGAGGGAGGGCTACAGGCGATAGGCACTGCCTGATCGATAAGCTCTGAAATATGGCTGAACAAACCCCTAGGCCTGGCCTCAGCAGCTCAACAAGCCATTACAGGCTCCGCTTCCACAGCTTAGCACTGGATCCGCTCACTAAGTCCAGCTCAAAGTCCATCTGCCTGTTCCCTCAGAGAACCTCACCACTGCTGGACTCACCAGAACCCATGTGTACGGTTATATACACTCTATATACACTTTTATTAGAACCTCCTGCCTTGTGTTTCCACTAATAGGCCACTTTATAAAAAAAACACCTACCTTGTATTTCCACTCTGTTTACATTTCTTTTCTACGTTGTCTTTTCTCTTACTGGCCACTTTATTGGAAACACCTACCCTGTGCTTACCATAACTGGCCACTTTATCTAAATCACCAACCTTGTACTTCCATTCACTGGTCACTATATTAGAAACACCTATCTTGTACTTCCACTTACTGGCCACTATATTAGAAACACACACCTCGTACTTCCACTAACTGGTCATTTTTTCAAAAACATCTACCTTGTACTTCCCCTGACTGGCCACCATATTAGAAACACCAACCATGTATTTATACTCACTGGCCACTTTATTGGAAAACACCTACCTTGTGCTAACATGAACTGACCCCACTATTGGAAACTCCTACCTTGTATTTTCACTTACTGGCCACTTTATTAGAAACACATACCCTGTTCTTATACTTACTGGACACTTTATTGGAAACACACATCTTGTGCATACATTATCTGCCCACATTATTGGAAACATCTACCTTGTACTTCTACTAACTGGACACTTTATTAGAAACACCAACCTTGTACTTGTGCTCACTGGCCACTTTATTGGAAAGTTCTACTGTGGACTTCCACTAATTGGACACTTTATTAGAAACAACAACCTTGTACTTGTGCTCACTGGCCACTTCATTGGAAACATCTACCTTGGACTTCCAATAACTGGACACTCTTTTGGAAACACATACCCTGTTCTTATACTTATTGGACACTTTATTGGAAACACACATCTTATGCATACATTATCTGGCCACATTATTGGAAACACCTACCTTGCACTTCTACTAACTGACCACTTTATTAGAAACGCCTACTTTGTACTTCGGCTCACTGGCCACTTTAGTGGAAACCATGGTCATCTGACCATTGTTGGCCATACAATAGTGAAGCAAGTAAGAACCAGCTATCCAGACCTGATTAGAACAGATGTAAATAATCATACGTACAATACAAAGTAACATGAATATCTTATTGTGAGAGAAGTAGATCAGATCTTGAGCTCCAGTTTGAAAAACAAAGTGTAGCTCCAGATTTCTCCTGGACGCCCCAGACATTGTATGAATGTATTCAGTTCCTTCAGCAGTAATCTTGATTTAGCTTAATGAAGTACTGAGCAGTCAAAGCAGCTATTAGATGAGAACTGTAAATAATACTGGGTTGTTTATAGAAGGAGAAGCTTGGAAAGGGTTAAATACACACACTGACGTATGCAAAAACACTACTTACTGTATTATTACTGTTTAAATATTTATTAATGAAGTGTTTTGGATAGCAAATAAAATCTTCCTTTCTGGAAAAAAATAGCTTTTTAAATATAATAATGTCCCTGAGTGTCTAAAACCTTTGTACAGTTCTGTATATGCCGACATTAGTTCTGGATCAGTTCATATGCAAACTCAGTCTACAGCCCGCAGAGTGGCCTGATGCCAGTGTGCAGTATCTTCTTCTGTTCTTCTGCTTTCTAAAATCTTCCTGGTTACATATGCCAGCTGTGTTTTTAAGTGCTTTTAAGATTCCGGGACGAGGACTCTTTACATTTAAGGCTATTACGGTTTTCCATAGAAATCTTAAAAGCTTAAGATCACTGAGCTTTGTGACTTCTTTTGTGCTTTCCACAGATGGTTAGTCAGTGATACAGCTGAAATCACACTAAAATCTCAGCGCTATCCCAGTGTGACCTTCCAAACGGTGTCTTCGTAGAATGCTGTGAATGATACGGACATGCAAACTGTTTTAAGCTCCATATAAACTCGAAACAAGCCGCACACAAAACAGATCCAATGAAATCCTGCTCCGTTGGTCTTGGCCTAAGTCTGAAAAAATGATACGAAAGCCTGTGAAATCTGTCCCAGGATGCTCGAGCATTGTTTAGGAAAAGTTCGGAGTGTTTAAGGAGGCGAGTGATGGAAAGAAATAGGGCAGTTTTGGGAAAGTTTGCTTGCGTCTCCGCGGCGTGACGCCGGGCCGGGCCGGGCTTCAGCTTTTATTTTTAGACTCGCCGTCACACGCACACACATCCCCGCACGAGGCTCGCGCAGAGCCCTCGTTCTCCACCTTATTCTATGGCGGAGGGTCTCTGTGTCTCTCTTTATTAAATGACCTGTCTGCCTGTATTCGCTGGGGGTCCCTGGTGGGGCCTCTCGCTAAATTCCATCATTAAACCCCATTACTGAGCCATCAAAACCCACTGTAATTCGAGCTAATGACCTCATTTCCCTAAGTGTCACCCATGTCAGTCAGTGCCGGGGCTGCTTGTTCTGGCAAGCGTTCAACAGCGGCGCACACACATACACACTGCAGCATGTATTCCTATCTTTGTGGGGTGCGTCGCTGTGTTGAGCACATGGACCATTCTACTTGCGCTACACTATTAAACGAATAAGGTTTTCAGGTGTTTGATATTTATAATAATAATATTATGACCCAAAGTATTAATAGAGTTTGCACCAAGCCAAATACATACAAAGTCTTATTTTATAGGGTACTTTCTACTGGGAGGTGTCCGTCCCAAAACACTGACTCCTAAATTACACTGATAATTAATTCAGTGTTATTTTTTTATCTCTTTTAACGTGAAGCTGAAATATGTATCACATATTTTTAATTTTTAAATTTTTAAATAAGAAAAAAAAATACTATCTTGTGTCACTGCCGAAACACCAAAAGTTTTAGTCCATGGGCGGAGCCGTTTTTTGGTCATGCCCCTGTATTTAGACCAGCAACTGCATCCCTGGCCCTCATGGCCACATGGAAAGTAGTTAGATCCCATTGTTTTTGATGTAAATGAGTCTGAAGATCAGTCGGTAACATTAAACATTGTTATTACCAAAACACATATATTATGTACACACAGCTGTTTAACGTTCTTGTAAGTGGTTGCTAGTTGTGCATATGACTTCTGCTCAAAATGGGCTAAAACTGTCATCACCGAAACAATCCCTACTGAAACACTGGGTAAAGTTTCGTTGTGACTGTTTTGGTGGTAGTGGCAGAACGGGATGTTCACTCACTTGTTTTAATAAAATACAATTAAAGTAAAAGGTCATTCAAAGTAAAAGGGTTTTAGGGTGTACTCACACTAGGCCTAAGCATGATTGTGACCCCTCCTCACTCCAACGCTGGACTGCACTCACAGTCGACTTAATGTTCCAGGCCCAAGCACACTTACATCATCACTCCGAGTGTAGTTATAACCATAATCTAGGTTTGTACTTGAACATTTGTAACTCTTCTATTAACGTGCTTGTACTCGGTTAGTGACCACAATAGATGCGTACCGTGCCCAAGTCCAGTTGAACCAAGCCCAGGCTTGCCTGAAGAGGTATGGAGCATTCACACTAAAGAACTGGACATTGAGGGTCAGAACAGATCTCCTAGTTTATGTACAGTCTTAGTTTAAAGTCCACAGTCAGTTAAAAGTACAATAATCCATATATAAGTACTAACTCAACTTTAGCCTCCTTCTGCAGTGCCTCTTAAGGTTGCGTGGACTTGTGGATGCCGTTTATGATTACTGTGATTTCTAAAAATGATCAAAACTTCATCATGTAGTTCACTGGAGCTGTCTAAAGAAAATATTTGGGTGCCTACTGACGTTTAGTCTTATCCTCACAGCTCCAGCACTAAACATGTCTTGGCTGATCAAACACATATGGCGTATGTGAAAATACTGAGTTCACTAAATAAAGACTTTGGGCCACGACCACAAAAAATCTCAGACTGGTGTCCTAAGACTGGAGAATCTGGTTGTCCTCAGACTGGAGGACTGGTCCCCACAAAGCTGTTAATACACACGCACACAAACACACATACACACCTCCTCCTCTTCTAAAAACGGGGGAATCAGCGGCGGGGGAAAGTGACAGGGCTCTGTGGTTTGGGACGCGTGTTCACGAGTGGCCGTTTATATATTCCTATTGACCTCCACTTCTAACAGCAGCAGTAGTCAAACGAGGGGCGGGTCCTGATGTTCCGATGTGACGGAGAGCAGAGAGCAGATAAAGAGGTAAAAGCGGCAACCGACGGCTCCCTGTCCTAGTCATATCCGTATTCCATCATGTCTTAGCAAACACGATACAAATCTGGTATTTATTTCATAATTTTTTACACTTTAAGATAAATAGACACACAAATAAATAATTTTAAAATCATTTTAAAAAGTAATTTTATATACTTCTTTAATCAGTTAGTAGGTTCAATATTTTGGGGAACGGCTTTTCCAAAAAAATTAAATGAATGTGTCGTATAAAAGTGATTGTTCAGCCAAAACATTTCTAAACCTGCAGACAGAATTAAGGGGGTAATTCAATCCATGTGTTTAGAAAACAGCATGTCATGCAGTTCATTACTAAGTCTATTAAAGATGTAAGAAGGTGAGTGTGTGATGATTTAGGAATACAGTTAGCACCATGTTAATTGGTGGATATATGCTTTGTTCCAGCATCTTCTGGCTGATTGACTATATTTGGGGTAAGAGGGGGATTGTTGTTGCCACTCTGGTCTTAACAAGGGCAGATCTGAGAACAGAAAAACGAAGAACGCTATAGTTTCAGATCCCATTTAATTCTTTGATATGTTATCATTACAGTGTAGAGCTATATAAACAGGATCGTCAAAATAAGATGTACACAGACTATTAAACAATGAAGTGAATCAGTCAACCCTACGAGCCAATAGTCACCCAAATCTTTTCCATTAATACATCCCCAAAATTTTATACTCTTCAGGCAGAGTATTGAAGAAATATACAGCAAAACGCTCAAAGGGGTGCAGATGATAATACAATCCCACTTGTAAACACAGTCTATACTCACTGTTACTGATATTTTACTAGTGTTTGAAGATGATGTTAAATAGTGTAAACAATGTCTTAGGATGCCAGAATTTAAAGGGTTTGGGGAAGTATTTAAAGAAAAGATTTGGGTGACTATTGACTTCTACTTAGCCTCACAGTAACATACTTAATACTAAAACAGCACAGATTTGGGCAGGTCTTGGTTAAGCAAATTGTGTATATTTTTTGGTTAGCCTAATGTTTCAATTAAGAACTTTTTAAATATGAAAAAAATGCTATGTTTTACTATATATATATATGAGCATTATTATTTTTTATTATAATTTTAATGCTAGTCAACATAAATAGCTTTAAACTGTTGATAGTTTAATAGTTGATAGTAATTCACTGTAATAAAATATACATACCGCATGTTCCATTTCTCTGTGTGTTTTTTATTTTCATTTATTGCAACATTTCTATTGGTCTATTGATCATGGAAATCGTACACAATGTCAATGGCAGCTGTCGTGTTCAAATGATATAGAAAAATGAAAATCAACAAAAATAGAGATACGTTTTTCATTGAACAGTGAAAATATATATACAGACATATATTCTATAGGCATGTCTGTCCAAAGACAAACAAGTAAGTTTGTCTTTAATGTAAGTCTGTTGGAATAAATGAAAGTCACCAAAATCAGTTTGTTTTTCTTTTCTCAAAACTGTACATATAAATATAACATTTCACTCAACATGTAGTCCTTGTTGAGTGAAACCATTTATGAATACTTGATTTTCCATTGTACCTCTGTTATATTATACTTCTATTTACTTTCTCTGAATTTGAACAGTCTGGTTACTCTTAGCTTTGTGTTAAAATATCAAGATTAACAGACCAACAGAAGTGCCGCTCCACATTACTGGGGAAACATATACATATCTGACAGAAAAGTACTGCCCTCTGCTTCTAACAGCGGTGGCATCTGAACCGGAGGCCTGTTTTGATATGAAGGAGCACGGAGAGCAGATAAACAGCTACAGACGTCCGCCTGTGACTGCCCGTTCCAGATCCCGTCTCACTTTCACGCTCATCCTTGGCCGGAGCGGAGAGAGAGAGAGTAAGAGAGAGAGGGAGCCAAAGGGAAGAAGCGGGACGCGTCCCGTCCCCTCTCTAATCTTCATCCCTCTCTATTTCCGCAGCTCTGCTTCGTCCACGTCCCCCAAAAATCGTTCCTTCAATTGGAAAAGGGGCCCTTAGGCCACCGCAGGGCCCGCCGCCGTTTCTGCACTGGATAATTGACTCCCTTCGCTGGGTAATTCATCGCTTGCATATGCGGCCTAATACATCAGCAGGCGCAAAGCTGACGACGTCCCAACCTTGTCCTGCAACCCCACCACACACACACACACACATAAAGATACACAGAGAAATCACCACTCCCCCCCCCACCACCTCAGTAAAGAGCCAGGAGCCTGGAGTGAAGTGGAGAGGGAGAGAAGTGGCAGGGAAAAAATGAGATGATAGATGGGCTGCATTGTGGCATTATGAATGAATTATGCCGGCCAAATACCTTGAGCAGTGCGCTCTGTCAGCCGGTATCTATACTAATCTAGGAGGAAATATGACTTTCTTCCATATTAAAGAGAGCGACCGAGAACAAATCAGCGACTTAACTGAGCAATCGCTCCTTTATGGAGACATCTTTTCATCAGACACTCTTCTGCATGTTCCACATTTGTCTCATTTGGCACCGGACGCTGTCCTTCCACCCCAGTGTAGGCAGAGAAAACACAAGCTGTAGTAGAGCAACAATAACAATAATAATAATAATAATAATAAGATTTTAACTATATACAACTTTTTGCAATGGAAACATCTGTAAAGCTCCGGAACGTCTACATGCAAATCACAGCACACATGCAAACCAGAGTGAGCCACAATATAATATAACCAATCTGCTTTTAATCTGGATGTGAACACACCCATCCACATATTCTCCGCCGCGGTGCTCCAGACTCACTCCAGATCACTTTACTAGAGAAGCCCAAAAAAACGGTCTTCACTTTCGCTGGAATTTAAAGTAAGCACGTTTAAATCAGAGTCATTTTGGAGCATTTTATTTGGTTCGTTCAACATTAAATTAGGTTTTTAACAGCAACAATGTGTGGAGAAATGTATTTTTAAAGAGGAAATTTTCAAAAATCCCACATGATATTTTACAATGTACGCAAAGATATTTAGAGTGGTTTGGTGTGAAATGCTCTGAACAGATTATTTAATAAACCATAAAAAGTGCTTCTTTTGTACAACCTAAAAAAATGATTATGCTGTAATAACTTGTAATAACTAAAAAATTAATTTGAATGAACAATTCTTTAAGTTTTTTTTTTGGGTTGAGTAAAATTAGTTCAGTTGCTTGTTACCACACAAAATCATTTTCATTTTGATTTTGTGTCATTGCAGAAGAACGTCTTGCATGTAGACGTTCCGAAGCTTTACTGATGTGAAAAAAAAGTGGTCCATAGTTAAAATTGTATTATTATTATTTTCTCTACTACAGCTTGTGTTTTATCTGCCTACACTGGGGTGCCAGAGACCAGAGACAAATGTGGAACATGCAGAAGAATGTGGAAAAAAATATGAAAACAAGTCATTTTGATTTTGTGTGTGTTAAGAATGTTAAGAATACTCAGCTCGACACCTAACGCATTGTTTAACGGTAGGACTGCAATAAATATTGGGCTTACTGTGTATTTTAATCAGGGTATTTGATCTATAAATGTATTTGATCTGTAAATGTATTTGATCTATAAATGTATTTGATCTGTAAATGTATTTAATCTATAAATGTATTTGATCTGTGAATGTATTTGATCTGTGAATGGTGGAGGGGTACATGAAGGATGTTCAAAGGCAAAATAGTCCCCAAACGTATTGATTTCAGATTTATCACTATTGATCATCATCAGCATCACATATAAACCATGTAGGTTCACTGCTGGTTTAGTAAATAAATAAATAAATAAAATGGCTATATTTGTGTTGTAGAGTTGGAGACCCTCTGGTTCCCATAGCCACCACTGTAAAGAAATCTCACACAAACTTTATAAAGGTAAATATAAACATAATTTTCTCGTTGTTATTATTTCAAAGGGGTTCAAAGTAAAGTTTGTGAGATTTTTTTATATACCAAAAACAGACATGACTTGTTTTGTCATGACATGTTGCTGGAGGATGTATGTAAATGAGTTGGTTCTTGTGACATCACAAAAACAGATGGTCTAATTCATTGGCTTCGTCATGGTGGAAAGCACGGGGGCTCTAACCGTTTGACTTGTGGGGGCAAAAGTGTAGGCCAAAACAGAAAAAACAGCTAATTATCAACTCAATATCAATTTATTTTAATTTTTCTAATGAACTGTATTCGTTCAATACTGCAGTGGTTTCTTTATGTAGGCTTTCAATCTAACACCTAGAGATTCTTCACCCTGCTGCTTCTACCTCTTCTACTCCTGAACTGCTGGCTATGTGTTGTAGGGTCATTTTATCACTGACCCACAACTCAAGCAGTAAAATAAGAACAAACCACAGAAAACCAATGTCTACATATTCTTCGCTCTGTTTTTAAATTCGCCAACAAAATCTATAACTATACTACTTTCTGTAAAAAGTGATTTAACTCGTGTTGTGCATGAAAACTGTAGGAGCGATATTACTTTTACATTGAACAGCAACATTGAATTCAATTTGAAAGTCCATTAAAATGTTTGTCTGGTTTAAGTTCAAGTCATTTCAGGTATATAAATATAATTTTATCTTAATAATAAGTGTAGTCCCAATAGTTTTTGTCAGCAGTGCTACAGAAATTAGTTAAAAAATATGAAATATGAAAACAATATGAAAACAGGAAGGTATATTTATTTGTTATTTCATATAGAAACTCTACAAAAACGAGCTATAAAGTCAATACTTAGCTTAATCAAATGTATATTTCTGATCAATTGCCACACAAAAAAATCCTTAGTGTGTTACTCCTGAGATACAATAATGAGTAGAGCATAAACTCAGATTTGGGTTATTTTGTTAAGGTCAGTAGTTACAGCTTCACAGAAGTTCAAAGTACACTTGAGTTATACCAACATTTGCACATCATTGACCCTCACAGTGATTAAATAACCAATCTGTGCTGTAGTCAGTCACAGTTATATATATTATGATTTTACATTATGTGCTATATTACTAAATTTACTTACTGGTTACTGTATATATATACTGTATACTGCATATACTGTATATATATTTCTTTCAATAAAAAATGTAATTACTGAGTACTGTAAAATTGTAAAATGCATATATCCACATATCCTACCAATATTACCAAGTATTTTTTTATTATATGTTCATTATTAAGAACAAAAAACAGTTTACTTGAATTAAATTGAATTTAAATTAAATTAATTGAATTTACAAGATAAGATAAATCTGCATATTTGATTGCACTACCTGTATAAGGATGATTAATTTTGTACAAGTAAATAAAAAGCAATCAAAGAAAATAAAACACTTCGATTGATTGATTGATTGAGTCAGCTGCCTTTAAATTGTCTTAACAAACACTTTAGGCTGTGGAAACATCTCTGGAAACAGACTGAAAGGCTGGACATTAACAAAGCCACATTTGCAGCGTCTAAGTGCCCCATTTATTTAATGAATGGCTTTTCACAGCCTTTAGAGCCCATCTAGTCAGAGCTGAACCGCCTCTACTAATCATCTCAGCATGTAAAGGACTTGTATGAATCGTCCAGCTCTGGTCAGTTTATCTGCGGCCAAAATAAAGCACAACCTCAGCCGCTTTCGTGAATAATATCCTCAGGCAGCTGCTTTCAGATGAAATCATCTTAGTACTACAGACTTTCTGTGAAAGAGTTCTTAACGTGAAGCTCTGACGCCACCTGGTGGATGAACACAACACATGTGAGGCTATATATTTTAAACAACCCTTTGATGCACAAGCTTATAAACAGAGGTGTCAAGTAATAAAGTACAAATACTTTGTTACCTTACTTAAGTAGAAATTTTGGTTATTTATTCTTTACTGGAGTAATTATTTTACAGATTACTTTTTACTTCTACTCCTTACATTTACACTCCATTATCTGTACTTTCTACTCCTTACATTTACACTCCATTATCAGTACTTTCTACTCCTTACATTTACACTCCATATCAGTACTTTCTACTCCTTACATTTACACTCCATTATCTGTACTTCCTACTCCTTACATTTACACTCCATTATCAGTACTTTCTACTCCTTACATTTACACTCCATTATCAGTACTTTCTACTCCTTACATTTACACTCCATTATCAGTACTTTCTACTCCTTACATTTACACTCCATTATCAGTACTTTCTACTTCTTACATTTACACTCCATTATCAGTACTTTCTACTCCTTACATTTACACTCCATTATCAGTACTTTCTACTTCTTACATTTACACTCCATTATCAGTACTTTCTACTCCTTACATTTACACTCCATTATCAGTACTTTCTACTCCTTACATTTACACTCCATTATCAGTACTTTCTACTCCTTACATTCACACTCCATTATCAGTACTTTCTACTTCTTACATTTACACTCCATTATCAGTACTTTCTACTCCTTACATTCACACTCCATTATCAGTACTTTCTACTCCTTACATTTACACTCCATTATCTGTACTTTCTACTCCTTACATTTACACTCCATTATCAGTACTTTCTACTCCTTACATTCACACTCCATTATCAGTACTTTCTACTCCTTACATTTACACTCCATTATCAGTACTTTCTACTCCTTACATTTACACTCCATTATCAGTACTTTCTACTCCTTACATTTTAAACATAGTCTCGTTACTCGTTACTTATCATATCTTCTGCTCCATGAAACACATGTTAATGTTCAGTAGTAACAGATATGCTTCTTTAATATATTTACATTGTACTAAACTACATTCATGTTTAATGGGTGTATATGCGGCTGAAACAGGAAGCCTAGCGCATCCCAAATTTATCAACATTAACATTTCAATATAACATTATAGTCATTATGGCTTTTAGAAGAATGGGGTTTTTGGGGAGGTGGGCTAGTGCACTATAGACCCCTGTGGTGCGACCTAAGCTTTTGTACTTAATGGTATTTTACCTTACATTACTTTTACTTTTATACTTTTAGTAGTTTTAAAGGCAGTACTTTTACACTGATACTGGAGTAAAAAGCTTGATACTTCAACTTGTACAGAAGTATTTTTAAACCCTAGTATCTATACTTCTACCAGAGTAATGAATGTGAAAAGTTTTAACACCTTTGCTAATAAACCCCTTCTAATGCACAACTATTGCAAACTTGACCCGTATTCATTTCATATCTTATTGTATGTATTGCTAAGTGTCTCTTTAGTTTATATATGTAAATCAGTTTATTTCATTATTTAATGTTCTAAATATTTATTAAAACATTTGTTTTTGATCTTAAATCAGTATTTTAATTCTTATTTATTTACTCCATGAACAACAATAGTGTTTGTAAATATGTTCCTGACTGCAAATGTTTACAAATGTCAACAGTTCTTATTAAATTCCACAGTGAACACATAGGGGTTAATTCTGTTGTGCGTTAGAAGGGCAGTAATACATAAATGTTTTTTATTTAAAATAGTAAAATAAAACTGAAATATGAATGTGTGATGAAAAACAAGAAAATTAAGGAACTAATGGAAGCTTGAATGATGAAATTAATTTATTTTTAAAGTTTTAAAGAATTAAAAAATCTTACATCGTAAAAAAATTATATTATATTATATTATATTATATTATATTATATTATATTATATTATATTATATTATATTATAGTGTAAAGTTTAAGGGTTATGATTTGGGACTACTTTCTAATAGAAAGTTCCATATTAATTATTTATATTTTATTTTGTCTATTCTTAACTTAGTACCATCTCTAGTAATGCCTTGGGATTATATAGATTGTAACCTAATCCTTGTAAATATCTAAGGTTTTAGTTTTTTATAATAGTTTTAATAGTTTTAAGCAGCAGCAGATGAGTCTACTATCTACAAGGTGGATCTGCAAGGAAGGCATGTCTAATAGAGTGGACAGTGAGTGGACACAGTGTTTAAACACTCCAGCAGCACTGCTGTGTCTGATCCACTCACACTAACACACCACCACCATTCCAGTGTCACTGCAATGCTAAGAATGACCCACTTTCTAAATAATACCTGCTCTGTGGGGGGTCCTGTGGGGGTCTTGATCATTGAAGAAAAGGATAACAACGTAAACAGAGATACAGATGAACCACAGTCTGTAAGTGTAGAACTACAAAGTACTCCTATGTAATAAATTGAGATGATAAAATAGACTATGAGTGAAGATAGAAGGAGCATATAAGCATCTATGAACAAAATACCATTAGTGACTGTTGGGAAATACCGGGAAACAATGGGTTTAATGGGTTCTTTTCCTTTCATCATAGATGTTTTTGTATGTAACATTATATGCTAATAAGAAAAAGGGGTCACCAGAGGTCACAATGTCACAAATATAAGCTTTTTATTTACCATGCAAAACCAGCAGCGAACCTACACGCCCCTTCTTCTTAGATGGGATGGTAATGATGGTATTTATTTGTTTTCACCACGCCCTGCATGTATCCCTCCACCATCAATCAAATGAATGGATTAAAATACATTTTAAGCCAAAACTTTATCACAAAGCTTTCATACAATGATATCTAATAGCTAATTCAAAACCGTTTCATGCCAGAACTGTCTGTAAGGGAGCTATTGGAGATGGACGTCTGGTTTCATTCATCACCACTGTGAAAACTCTGACCGGACTATTTTTCTCAAGAGTATTTCACTCCAAACCACTCTGAGTGACTTTATGTAGAATTATTGCCAAAAATAAATAAATAAAGCCACTTGTAGAAACTCTTTTGGCCTCAAGGTGTCACTTGTGGGTTGTAAACAGTGCAGCACTGAAATAAACCACGTTGGGAAATATTGCAGCATGATTTCACTGAATATGTCACTGACTAAAGGTTTGAGACAGACATGTGAGCATTTAGGCTCGTCAAATATGGTATTGAAGGTCATTTAGGGCAAACATCAAGATGTATACGAGGTTGGGTGTAATTCTTATAGATACTTCAGGGCTAATAACATCAACAAACTCTGAAATTTGAATGTAAATACTTATAATTTTAATTTTAAGAGGTGATACTGCACAAATTACATACTGATTAGGTCCAGTGTAAGCAAACTGATAGTCTGCAGGCTAATCATTGTTATATCAACCATGAAACTTCACCTTGTGCATAATTCGAGCTGTTACTTAACGACAATATAATTAGAAGATGCTTTTATGCAACAAGTGTTCACAGATTTTCTAGAAAATCATTGAAAGCAAATCACCTAAGGTTAAATTATGTTGTGCAAGTGCCTTATATCTTTTATAACTGTTCCAAAATGTTCACAAAAACTTGCCTCCGTATGGATATAATCCAAAATCCGTGACTTGCAAAAGCATTTTACGCAATATTCACAAATCTTCACACCACTGATCAAAAGCAGACATGCCAGGGCAAAGACTCGGATACAGGCCCCGCCTCTACCAGCACAGCGGACCAATAAACGACGTCTGTTGTTGCTTCTACAGCCACTCAGAGCGTAGCTTTCGGTCCTAATTATCATACGTCCAGCGAAAGCCTGCAGTAGTTTCACTAATCCTTAGAATTGTAACATCCAATCAGGATTAACATGCAAATGAACCTCAGCCAATCAGAGCGCTGGGTTTTGTTTGATATGCAGATTTTGACAGCCCCGGACTGGATCTTTATCTATGTGCGCAGAGCCGGTAGCCGTCAGATCGATTTAACCGGCGAAAGAGAGAACAAGCGAACAGCACACTGTGGATTTTAACCGACGTGAGCGAACAATTTGAGGAAAAGTTACTTCAATTCGTGCTGGATTTAACAAGAAACATGACTTTTGAGGAACTACACGGAGACTGCTCTGTTGAAAGGTAATTTTGAGAGATTTGTTTATGTGCACGCGAAATCAACGGTGGTGGATTTAAACGCGGTTTGTACGTTAGCTAGCCCGTTTTTAACGTCTAATGTTTTTTTCCGAGCTATTAAAGTGCATTTTTTAGTGAATGTCAGTGTTTAAGGTTGTTAACTCGCGACCTGGTTGTCAAATGTGTGATATTTAGGTTACCGTAAAACTGGAAAAGCTTGCTTGGAGTTAGCTACTTGTTCGAATTCTCCGTTCCACCTTAAATGGTGCAGCAGTGCCATTCTGGCGCCTCAGCCTGAGGCGCCAGAATGGCACTGCTGCACCATTTAAGGTGGAACGGGGAATTCGAACAAGTAGCTAACTTCAGCCACGTCTTTCTTCAGGTTTAAGGCTTGTATTGTGACATTTCGATGTCAGCTCAGTCTAGAAAGTTAGTCTAAAACGTCCTTACAAAAATACTTATGCATATTTATAATACATTTGCAGAATGAGCACCTCATTTTAGTCCAGTAAGCCATAGTTAATCTTAGCATGCTCCAGCAGCCATAACCTCTGTGACAGACCCCTAAAAAGCTGCACTTCCTAGACATGCAAAGTTCCTGTGGGCACCTGTTTCCTGGAATTAGGAATCTAGTACAGGAACTAGCATTATATACCGGCTTGTGTAAGCGTTAAAGCACTTACTTCCCTCACCAGCACATACTCAGGAGGGATTAAGTGGCTGCTTTGCTTTCTTCCCACTCACATGTTCCACATGGCATGTCAGAGTGGATTTGCAGGCTCCCTCTCGCTGTACATTTTCCTCATTCCTTCCTCCCGTGTCTTGTTTCAGGATGGATTCTGTATCTAAAGCCCTCGAGGAGGTCCTCAGCGCAGCCTTACTCCAAGGCTGCATCACAGTTGGAGTTTACGAAGCCGCAAAGTCACTAAACGCGTGAGTAGCCAGTGCTGCCGCTTCTGTGTTTGACTTAAAATTCTATGCTTAGGAAAGACATGCATGCTAAATCGTCCTGTTGTCTTGTGCACAGAGATCCAGATAACGTCGTGCTCTGCCTCCTCGCCACCGACGACGAGGACGTCAAAGACGTCGCCCTTCAGATTCACTTCACTCTGATCCAGGCTTTCTGCTGCGAGAACGACATCGACATCCTGCGGGTGAACAACACCAGACGCTTGGCCGAAATCCTCGGCGGTGGGAGCAAGCCGGGAGGAGAGCAGATGGACTTGCACTGCGTCCTGGTCACTGTAAGTAGTCATAGCGTTGACCATCAATAGTAGCGCCACTGCACAAGGAAGGGATCACAAATCTAGTCGAGACATGTCTCACTTGGAGATTATTGTAAGATCATAAAACTTTTCCCAGAGAGTCTAAAGAAGTTGTTTCATTCTATCGTACAAGTTTTGCTTGGTTTTAAGAGATAATGCCTAAAAACAAGTTAAATGATTTGTAAGGAAGAGGTTCCATAGTGTTATGATATACTTAAAATAATCTCAAAACGATTAGATTAGATGTAAGATGGCTTTTCCGTCCCAGCTGTTATTTTTCTGCCAGGCAAGATGATGTCAGCACTGTAGAGTTGCACGAGGAACGATCAAGTGTAGCCACAAGTGAGCACGTGAACTAGAGAAATGTAGGGCATCCGGGTGAAGAGCATTGAGTCGTACTGCTGAACATGTCCCAGCAAGTCCTGAAGCATATGGCAGTATTTAACCATGGCTTCTCATGCAAATAATAGTCTGCCGCAGCAACGATAGGTCACTTTTCTGTGTTTAGTTTGCATTTCTTTGCATATGAACATGATATAGCTTGAAGGTTTAAACTAAATGTGGACACTATAAACCTCAGTCTTATACAAGCTCTGTTTGCTGCTTATGCGTAGCTCCTGAAAACCACAGGCTTATTCCATACTGAAGCTTATTATTCAGTAACTACATGGACTGTAGTGCAGACTGGCTGAGCTGTTCTAGAAGTTAGTGGAAGTTAACTCCTTAATGTTCATCGTTCAATTTGAAGTTCTTTAAATTGATTAAAGTCTTTAGATCTTCTGTCGTCTTTAACAAAACAATAGAAAAGTCAAGTGGTTAATCAGGTCTGATCTATTTAACATTAGGGTTCATATTCATGTAGGTAAATGAATCAAATCTGCCCTTAATGTAAACGACCTGAGGTCCTGAAACGACCCGTGAATGATTCACATGCGTCATGAACAGCAAACAAACTAAGCAGCAGAGCAACTCCATTGATCAAGTTGTTCAGTATTAGAGCAAGGGGAATGGGAGGAGGGTCAGATGTGTTGCTTTTCCACAGTTTACTTATAGGTTTGGCACTGCTGCCACATTAACGATGATTGATGACGCATGTACCGTGAAAAAGATGTTAATTCCCATCTGAGCGTTCTCATTGAGGTTGCATGGCCATGAATCAGACACATATCCGGTCTAGGATGTAAAAGTGGCTCAGATTTGTTTTGAAAAGATGAAATTAGTGTATCGTGTAAGGGCAAAAAAAGTCTGGTTTGTGCTACCTCAGGTTGATAATGTGAATGTTGTCTTAGTTCATCCAAACCATATAACTGTAAATGTCATTACTTTAGATGTATCAGAATAAGAATTTCTCTTGTTGGACATAAATGGGTTAAGTTTGGTTTTTAGGATAAATGTTTAACAGCTTCTCTCTCTTTTTGTTGGGTTTATTCAGAGTCCACGTGCATCTACATGGAAGAACCAGGCGCTGTGGAAAGTCAACCACTTCTGCCACGAGAGCCGCTGCATGGATCAGTGGGTGCCCATTATTAACCTTCCAGAACGATGAAGACAGTCAAGAGCTTCGTGAAAAGATTTGGGGAAAACCAAGAAAAACCAAGAAAATGTATTGAAAATGCACTAAAAAGGCCCGTCTCCATTGTAGGGCAGATTCAGGAATTAGACCTCAGCCTGGAGGAGGGGCGTTCATCTCTGGCAACCGGTCAAGATGAGTCAGCAAGTTTTTGTTTTTGCTTTCGAGGCAGTCAGGAGATTGAAAACACCTTTTGCTGGAGTAAAACAGCAAACTTCGACCTACATCATGACTCAAAGGCGCCAGAGGTTTTCTTTTAAGGAACTCAAGTTTCGGATGAAACCAAAATGACCCGGCATCTGAAGACGGAGTATGCGGGCACCAGCAATGAACTGAACTTTTGACAACTCAATGTTCATTTTCTTTCAGGAAGCGAGTTGGTTATTCGTAGAGCTGAGCAGTGTGTTAACATTTTATTATTGTTAATGAAATCTGTTTATATATAAAAAGGGAAGGGCACCTGGAACCACTGAAATACGAATGAACTACTTTTCACCACTTTGCCTGTAACAGTTGTTTTTTTTTTCCACTTAAGTTAATTGTTTATTTTAGTCATTTAAATTATTTCCTTATATTAATTTAAGAACAAGTATTTATGTTAAAAGTTTTTATACTATAACCTGTGAATGGTACAGATGTGTTTTCTGATGCAATAAAGTATATTTTGAAAACCGAAACGCAGATGGTTCTACTGTTATTTCTGGAACTGCATCGCTCTTGTTCTCTTTAAACAGATCATAGGTGTCACTCTGGCCTCTGTGACCTTACTGACTCCCCATTCGAGCCAGACAAAAACTCCCACCAAGCCTCTGGTCATACTGCTTTGGTCAGCGTAACCAAGACTATTCAGTTACACATTGTTCTCTTTTCAGGTTGCTTCATGCCCAGCACTGTATTATAGCCTTTGTATTATTCCATCATACAGGCCTTAGCGAATTCTACAATTTAATATCCATGCTCCGACCACAATGGCCTTTATTGACAGCGCCAGTTGCTTGATTTTTTTAATATTAGGTCATTACTATTAATTAGTTTTGTGGAAAATTTGTTATTGTCAATGTGGCTTCAGCTAAAATGCTATTTATTTGCACACGTGAAAGATAGCACTGTTAGCACAGACAAGTAGTTTTTGGTTGAGCTGGTCGGGCTAACTTTAGCATGCTGGCTAATATGTCAACGAAAAAATACTGAGTTTTGATCAAATGCTGTTTATTGGCTGGATTTTTCTGGTTAAGCTAGTAATGCTAACTTTAGCATGAGGCGAATTTAAAAACACATTCAAATAAACAGTTGTTTATTTGAATAAGTGTGAACGTTTTGACTGTTAGTATAAGATTTTGTGTAGTTTTTTCAGTTAGTTAACATTAGTATAGTGGCAAAGTTGTCATAAACCTACCAGTTTTGCTCAAACGCTATTTATTAGCCAACATGTGAAAGTTAGCGCTTTTATTACCAGACTGGTTGTATAGTTTTTTATTGAACTAGTCATGCTAACTAATTGGATGTAGTGTTTTGGGTTGGTTTACAAGATCTAATACTAGCATAGTCGCACATTTCAGTTAAAAAGTTGTTTATTTGCAAACCCAGCGTTACTGCAACGTCAGTGTTGTTACAATGTTGTCAAAAGCTGGTGCCCCTTTTTTCTATAAAACAGTTGTCAAATTGTGATTATAAAATTATATGGAATATTCACAATATAACGTGTATTAAATGTTATTATGAATATAATATAATACAAACACTAGTTACATGCGGTATTATAACTACGTTGACAACTTTCCATGCAGATATAATGACACATATTAGGAATTCTAGGAGGTTGTGACAACGTACTGACAACATTGCCACTAGATTTTTACAACATTGTCAAATAACGTTATCACAACATTCTAAAGACTTACATAATGTTGTCTGGGTACCAACGTAACTGTGTTTGCAGGGAAGTGTGACAGTTTTCACTGTTAGGATAAGATTTTGTGTTGTTTTTGGGTTAGTTAACATTAGCACGATGGCAAAGTTGCTAAAATGTTATTTTACTGTCTACATGTGAAAGTTAGCACTGGTTGTAGTTTTTATTGACATGTTTTTTGGGTTGATTTAGCCTAGCTAATACTAGCATGGTGGCAAATTTCAATTAAAAAGTTATTTATTAGCCTAACCCAGCTTTGAGTCTACAACGTTGTCAAAAGGTGGTGTTTTTACATTGTCTGAACAAGATTGTCACAGGGTCACTATTAAGTATTGTCATGCGGTGTTATGACTACATTGGCAAGTTAGCAAAATTCCATGCAGAGGGAACGTATGAAGAATTCTAGGAGGTTGTGATAACATACTAACAACGTTGGTACCCACAATGTTGTCACAACTTTGTCAAATAATATTGTTATAACTTTCTGCGGAATAAGATTTCAATGTTGTGGCAACGTTGTGGGTACCAGTGTAATTGCGTTTACAGGGAAATGTGAAAGATAAGACTGTTAAGATAAGATGTAGTGTAGTTTTTCAGTTAGTTAACGTTAGCATGGTGGCCAAGTTGTCAAAAACCTGTGTAGTTTTGATTAGACTGGTTGTAGTTATTTATGAGTTAGCCATCCTAACACGTAGAGTGTAGTTTCTCGGGTTGATCTAGTCGAGCTAATACTAGCATGGTGGCAAATTTAAGTTAAAAAGTTGTTTATTTGCATAACCCTACATTTTTACAATGTTGTCAAAAGGCACAACATTGTCAGAACATCATCTCAACATGTTATCATGCAGTATATGAGTATGTTGAGAACTTAGCAACTTAGCAGAGCACCATACAGATATAATAGAACGTATAAAGAATTCTAGGAGGTTGTGACAACGTATTGACAATGTTGCCACTACAGCATTGACACAACTTTGTCAGATAATATTGTCACAACTTTCTGAGGAATTACATTTCAATGTTGTGACAACGTGGGCACCAACATAATTGTGTTTGCAGGGAAGTGTAACAGTTTTCACTGTTAGCATAAGATTTTGTGTAGTTTTTCAGTTAGTTAACATTAGCATGGTTATTTAACATTAGGAAAGTTGACAAAAACATTTGTACATCCTGTATATTTGCACTCCTGGACACTTTTTAACACTATTTAACATTTACTTAAATACAATCTTTGCACATCTATTTATTTTGTAATAAATATCCCAGTACTGTAATATATCTACTGATACCCGTTTTTTTTCTCTTACACATTACCTAATTTATTACTGCACTACCTTTTTTACCTTCAGTCAGGTTGTATAGTTTTGTTTTCATATGATCTTGTATATATTCTTTTTGACTATTGGAATTCTTTATTCTTCTTTATACTTCTTTGTACTGGGTTTTGTACTTTGTTTTGTTCTGTGATCTATCTATCTATCTATCTATCTATCTATCTATCTATCTATCTATCTATCTATCTATCTATCTATCTATCTATCTGTTTGTCTATCTATCTATCTATCTGTTTGTCTATCTATCTATCTATCTATCTATCTATCTATCTATCTATCTATCTATCTATCTATCTATCTATCTGTTTGTCTATCTATCTATCTATCTATCTATCTATCTATCTATCTATCTATCTATCTATCTATCTGTTTGTCTATCTATCTATCTAATCTATCTAATCTATCTATCTATCTATCTATCTGTTTGTCTATCTATCTATCTATCTATCTATCTATCTATCTATCTATCTATCTATCTGTTTGTCTATCTATCTATCTATCTATCTATCTATCTATCTATCTATCTATCTGTTTGTCTATCTATCTATCTAATCTATCTAATCTATCTATCTATCTATCTATCTATCTGTTTGTCTATCTATCTATCTATCTGTTTGTCTATCTATCTATCTATCTATCTATCTATCTATCTATCTATCTATCTATCTATCTATCTATCTATCTATCTGTTTGTCTATCTATCTATCTAATCTATCTAATCTATCTATCTATCTATCTATCTATCTGTTTGTCTATCTATCTATCTGTTTGTCTATCTATCTATCTATCTATCTATCTATCTATCTATCTATCTATCTATCTATCTATCTATCTATCTATCTGTTTGTCTATCTATCTATCTAATCTATCTAATCTATCTATCTATCTATCTATCTATCTATCTATCTGTTTGTCTATCTATCTATCTATCTATCTGTTTGTCTATCTATCTATCTATCTATCTATCTATCTATCTATCTATCTATCTATCTATCTATCTATCTATCTGTTTGTCTATCTATCTATCTATCTATCTGTTTGTCTATCTATCTATCTATCTATCTATCTATCTATCTATCTATCTATCTATCTATCTGTTTGTCTATCCATCTATCTCATATATCTATCCATCTATCTATCTGTCTGCTTGTCTATCCATCTATCTATCAGCTGTTTGTCTATCCATCTATCTATCTGTTTGTCTATCCATCTATCTATCTCTTTGTCTATCAATCTATCTATCTATCTATCTATCTATCTATCTATCTATCTATCTATCTATAAAGCTGCGTAGTTTTGCTGAAATGCTATTTTACTGCCTACATGTGAAAGTTAGCACTTTTATGACAGGCTGTTTGTAGTTTTTTCGGAGCTAGTCATGCTAATGCATGGACTGTAGTTTCTCGGGTTGATTTAGTCAAGCTATTATTAGTAAGGTGGCAAATTTCACTTAAAAAGTTATTTGCATAACACAGTATTGTTACAATATTGTCAAAAGGTGGTGTGTTTTACTTTCTCTGCTCAAGACTGTCACAACGTCACGATTAACCCTGTATACTATTAACACTAATCCTAATCCTTAATCCTAACCCTAACCATATTAAGTAACGTTGTTATGCAGTATTATGACTACCTGTTGACATATTAGCAATATTCCATGTAGATGCAAATATAATAGAACGTATGAAGAATTCTAGGAGCTTGTGACAATGTACTGACAACGTTGCCACTACTGAATTGTCTCAATTTGTCTCAAAAGTTGTGGTTACCAACGTAATTGTGTTAGCATGGTGGCAAAGTTGTCGTAAACCTGTATACTTTGGCTGAAATGCTATTTTACTGTCTATACGTCAGAGTTAGCACTTTTATGACAGACTGGTTGTAGTTTTTTACAGAGCTAGTCATGTAGATTCTCAGGTTGGTTTAGTCGAGCTAATATTAGCATGGTGGCAAAATATAAGTTAAAAGTTATTTGGGTAACCCAGCATTGTTACAACATTGTCAAAAGGTGGTGCTTTTTACTTTCTCTGCACAAGACTGGCACATTGTCACTATTAAGTAACATTGCTATGCAGTATTATGACTAATTTTGATGACATATTAGCAATAATCCTTGTAGTTCCATACAAATTTAATGTAACGTATGAAGAATTGTAGCAGCTTGTGACAATGTACTGACAACGTTGCCACTGTTACCTGCATAGTTTTGCTGAAATGCTATTTTACTGCCTACATGTGAAAGTTAGCACTTTTATACCAGACTGGTTGTAGTTTTTTATTAAGCTAGTCATGCTAACGCATGGAGTGTAGTTTCTCAGTTGATGCGTCGATGCTAATACATGGTTGCAAATTTGTTATTGTTCACCAGCCTAGTTTTACTGAAGTGCTATTTATTTGCATACATGTGAGAGTTACACTTGTTAGGTTCAACTAGGTGTAGTGTTTTGGTTGATCTAGCCATGCTAACATTGGCATGGTGCCAAATCTGATGTTGCTGATCTGCCCTGTATCAATGATCTGTGGCTGCGTAGTTCAATAATGTAGCTCAACATTGCAGAAAAACGGGCACATCTGATTTGCGTGCTACAGCTATCATATGAATGGGACTTTGTGAGCTTGCCCAGCCTGGAAGGAATGTGTTTGTAGGAGGAACGAAGATAAGCAGTCAACTGGCACTCCTGTCGAATGCTGTTGGGCAAGCAGAACTTTGCGTAAAAAACTTATGCAAGTCATAACAGAGAGCATGAAGTGTCGAAAGCAGCGGTGTATCTATATGCTCCTGTTAACCTTTATCACCAAAGGCGTGGCTCTGGCTCCATGACTGTAAAAGCAATAGGGCAGGTAACACGAGAGGCTGGCTTGTGCAACCTTGTCCCCAGTACTAGGCAGTGACACGGGGAGGTTGAAGGAAATGATGTCAGAGCTGATGCAAATCAGGCAATCCCCAACAGCAAAGTCACTATCACGAGCCGTTGGCCACCTTTGTACAGTAAAACCTAGTTAGCATGATTCCTAGGACTTTAGTCTTTCGTGGAAAGAGTAACAATCATGTGCTCAGTCGCAGTGGTTCAGTAATGAAGCACAGCCTACAGCAGCGTTGTGGTTCATGTTTGTGTGTGTGTGTGTGTATATATGTATATATGTATAATAGCTATAAAGCTATAGAGTTAAATGTGAATGACTGGGTTAACCTACTGCTTTATTATTGTGTTTGTAAAGCTGGTATCAGGGTAGCAGCTTTAGGAAACCTACACCCTGCCCGGCATGGAAAAATCCAGTTTTCTGATGTCATTCATGTCTTTTCAAAGGGCTATTTTTAGCATGCAGGTATCACGAGAGAGCAGGTGATGCAGGAGGAGCTTTTGTCATGACTTCCAGCTCACCGTGTACTGCGCTAATGTAAGTGCACTGTGTGACTCCATAATCAAAAATTTCCACAACAGTGCACTGACTGTGAGATAAATCTAATTATATCCTTCTACATTTTCTCTTTTGGACATTTGGATTGCAGGTTATTTAAATACATGCACGTTAAAGGGCTGGTATAATAGAAATTTCTACTGAGTTTGGTGTAGTATATAAAACTTTAGCTAGATAAAAAAGTTTTGTATACAAAAAAGTTAGCCCCTCAGTGTATATAGTCCATATGTGAAAACTTTATGTGAAAGCCCATTTTGAATTTGTTTTTGTGATGTCACAAAAAATAATGTTTTTGCACATACCCTTCTATTCAGGTTATAGCAGTTTGCCCTTGCTCATTCATACTGAGGTTATAAGGAGTGATACGGACATAACTGCTTCTTAAAAGAGGTACAATACTGTACAGCCAATCAGAACACAGCTCATTTGCATATACTACTCATTGCTTCACTGCGCAATGAAAAAGTTCAGCAACTTTATGCAAATAAAAGTGGCTACAGGATGGCCAATCAGGCAACGGTTAAGTGTTTACTTGGTTCAAGCCGGAAGGCCAAATTATAAATAATAAAATCTAACTTTCTAGTCTGTACGGACGACTTACACATACTAAAAATTACACAAATTTTTACAATTTATGATATAGTTAACTGCTTGACATCAGAAAAATAAATAAATATATATATAACTCTGCAGAAAAAATGATGAAAATAGACTTAATTAATTATAAAACAAATAAATCAGTTTTATTTTAGCTCTTTAATCTTTTCAGTTCCTGCTTCTTAAAACTACTCAACTCACACATTATGTCTTAGTAGGTGCCTAATAATTTATAGAAGTTACAGAATAATTCTTAGTACTTAATAAATAAATCATACTAATTACTGAATAATTTATAGTAGTTACTGAATAATTTATAGTAGTTACTGAAAATAGTTACCGAACAATTAATTGTAGTTGCTGAATGACAGTACCTACTAAATCATTTAAAATAGTGAGTAATAATAATTAGTTGCTAACTAATGAATAGTAAATAATCAATTTATGAATACATTTATATGTAGAACATTTACCACTGTTACTATTTAATCATTGATAGTAAATTTAGTTATAGCAGTGAATATTCACAGCACACAGAACACTTACAGGTACTGAATAATACTATATATATATATATATATATATACTGAAATAAAGTAATTACTGAAAAATTCTTAGTAGCTACTCAGTAATTCATAGTAGTTACTGAACAATACATAGTAGATACTAAATCATTTACAGCAGCTACTAAAGAATTCAAGCAGTTACTAAACAATTCATTTATCAAATAGCAGTTACTAAATACTAAATGCTAAATAGTACATAATCAATACATGGTAACACTAATATGTAGATCATAGCAGTTACTGATTATTTCATAATTGGTAGAAAATCTAATTCAAAGCTAAGACTGAATAACTCATTCTAGCTACTAAATGATTCAAAGCTAACTGAATAACTCATAATAGTGAATAATTTATAGTAGTTACTGAGTATTTAGTACTACCTAACGAATAGCAAGTCTATTTATAACTGAATAGTAAGCCTGTAGTTTAAGTATTTTGACTTTTCATATTTTTTGTTTCGGTTCATTATTGATGTATGCATTACATTACCAGCTCAAGCAAATCAGCATATACCTAATAGTACATGAGTTTAAACTAATTTGAAATGAACTCCTTTGTAAGCAGTGTTAGTATTGGGCTTGTAAGGAAAGCAAGTTTTAGGGTACCACAGAGATGCATGCTGGGAAGAGCTCAGAAATGCATGCTGGGATGCACCCCATCCAACCTCCACATCAGCACATTCCACATCACTGACACATTCACTCAGCACACCCAATGTAAATCAGACTGCAGGGCCGAATACGTAGAAGATACTGTGAAAAGGTTGGTTTTGCATGCCTACGTAATACCGTGGATATTCTGGTAGGAGGGCGTCACTTCATCAACCGTACTGACTGAAAAGCACCTTTTTAGGCTTCAGTAAATCTGTTGGTGCTCAACTGCTGCAGTCATAGACTTTGTATTGACATTCTTCTAGTATATCTGATGCTAATTCTTGTATTTATCTTTATTGCGCACAATAAAACAATTGCACTTAGTCTTCTCGGTGCAATGGTTCTCTGAGGTCATGCATCATTTAGCACACGACATTTCCAACTAAGGAACTTCAGGGGTGGTAAACATACTCCATACTGAAGAAACAGTAATGAGTACCATTAAAACACATTCATATATAAATATGAATATAAACAGTACAAAAACAAACTAAAACACAAAATTAAGAATCTGGGCATACTTTGCTTTAACGATGGGCATGAGCTGATCACGCACTGGGAGCCTCATCCATCCACAAAGATTTATTAATATAGTTACAGGAAGTTTAATTTCATGGTGACATAATAAAAAAAGAGAAAAATATACTGATGTCGCTCACACAGAACATTTACGCAGTCAAGTCACATTATTATGACCACCAGCCAATATCCAGAGTCCGCGTGCAGCACGGACAGCAGCTAGATGGACTGGGAGGCTCAACAAGGTCCTGGTAGGTTGTCACAGGTATCTGGAGCCATGCTGACTGCAGTGCATGCCACAGTTGCTGGCGGAGGATCCATAGAGCCAACACCACCATCCAAGTGGTCCCACTGATGGTCAATTAGGTTCTGGGGAATTAGGCGTCCAGGGTGGAACCTTGAAGTCTTGGTCAGCTCTTCCAACAAATGTGGGACATTTCTAGTCATGTGGCGTGTTGCATTGTCCTGCTGGAAGATCCCATCCGCCCCAGAGAAGACACTCAGCATGTATGGGTGTACGTGATCTGCAAGGATAGATTCCTATCCACATGGATGAGTGGGCCCAGAGAATTCCACGAAAATATTCCCCAGGTCATAATGCTGCTACCTACACGCTGTGCCAACGAAATAATATAAATAATAATAAAATATTCATCTTAAAGCTGCCCAGTGTAAGCTTTGGGGATTTGGAGACCTCTCTGGTGGAAATGTGAAACTGCAGAAGGTGTACAGAAAAATCAGATGTTAAAAATAAAAGACTCTGAAACTTTCTGCAAATGCTTCACTTTTAGACATTTTAATAAATTCTTTTACAGGACATTGTTCTGGGGGCTTGTATACAGAGACGGACACTGAAATACAGCAGAACTTTCTGATCTGCACGAGTCACAGTGAGAGCGATGTAGACAAACCAGAGAGAAACAAGTCAAGACCAGCCCGGAGCCAAAACCTTCATAATGCACACACACACACACACACACTGTGACTGTATGGCTTATTACCATCACTGGATTTGCTCTTTATTCCACAAATGCCTTCAGGCTAAATCCTTTACCAAAAACAGTAATCTTTGTATTAAGCTGGAGGATGACTAGATGTGCTGCGGCAGAGAGGAAAAAAACCAGAAAGACAATCTTTTATCTGGTCATTATACTGTTAACACTCATTTCAGTCTAATGACATGAACACCTGAAGAAAAGCACCAGACATTCTGACAAGCATTACTCATCTTGACATGACAACTGACGCTTGTTGGAAAAAGCCTTAGTAAATGCTGATGTAAGTTTATGTCCATTGTCATGAAAGCCTCATGTGGTCTTATGAATGTTCAGTAAATTGTTAAAGCCTCATGGTGCAGTGGTGAAGGCTTAAACGTGGTAAAGCAGTTGACTTATGCATGCTACTTTTATGTGGGACAAACTTTGAAGAACATAAATAAATAATAAATCCCATATAACTTTGGTTTATATCACAATACCTACTCTAAATGTAGTCACAATCTACAGTTTCTCATTAGTATGAATGCATAACTCACTCTAAATGTAGGTATTGTGATATAGACTGAGTTCTACAGTTTCTCATTAGGTTGAATGTATAACTCTAAATGTAGATATTGTGATATAGACTGAGTTCTACAGTTTCTCATTAGGTTGAATGTATAACTCACTCTAAATGTAGGTATTGTGATATAAACTGAGTTCTACAGATTCTCATTAGGTTGAATGTATAACTCACTCTAAATGTAGGTATTGTGATATAAACTGAGTTCTACAGTTTCTCATTAGGTTGAATGTATAACTCACTCTAAATGTAGGTATTGTGATATAAACTGAGTTCTACAGTTTCTCATTAGGTTGAATGTATAACTCTAAATGAAGGTATTGTGATATAAACTGAGTTCTACAGTTTCTCATTAGGTTGAATGTATAACTCACTCTAAATGTAGGTATTGTGATATAAACTGAGTTGTACAGTTTCTCATTAGGTTGAATGTATAACTCACTCTAAATGTAGGTATTGTATATATACTGAGTTCTACAGTTTCTCATTAGGTTGAATGTATAACTCACTCTAAATGTAGGTATTGTGATATAAACTGAGTTGTACAGTTTATATCACAGCAGTGTTGTATGATAAAAAACACCGCTCAAGCTGTAGCATCTGACTATCAGACGTTTGGGGTGTCCTGGTGAGGTTGCCTGCCTTATGATGTCAGATCACTGCACAGGGGTGTTAGTTTTAGCAAGATCTGAATTGTGACATCATTACCACCTCGTGATTTAGAGGCTCCAATGATATTTGAATTAATATGTTTATGCGGCAAAATGTATTGGCTTTGAAACAACTTTGTTTAATAGTGGGCACAACAGCAGCAAATTCCAAGAATGGCATTCATTTCTACCGCAGAGAAAACTAGCTCAGACCTGGAGATCCTAACATGGACATAACGCATGATGACATAAGTGACGACATGTCTTTAGAGGCCTATTCATTTAGAAGTGGAGCAACACAGAAAATACAATGCAGGCCAGATGGCAACCATGACACCTTTTGGGCAGGTTCTACATCGTATAAGGTTAAGTGTGTCAGTGCTCAGATGTCTTCAGCTTTTGGAAAACTCCTAACCTTCTCCATCTCAGATCTTATGGCTTCTTCACAGTCTTCATCAAGTCAAACTGGGCTAATGTTGCTTTGACAATGAGCAAGATACCATAAACTCACTGCACACTGCACCTCTAGCTTCCTCCAGCATCTCTAACTTCTACAATACTATCTTGTTTTAAACAGTGTATTGGTTTTTACAGGCCTGAAGACCTTGGAAACGTCTGTACGAAGCCCTATGCTTCAGTTAAGGCCTGGTTCAGCTTGGCACACACTAAGGCTGGTTAATGAGGAATATCAGCACTGCACTGTAAGGCACATGTATTTGAAAGAGTACAGTAAGGCACTGCGTTCCCTTTCCTCTGTTATAAGACCCACGTACACCATTCCTGTTAGCATTTCTCTGTAATTCAGGGGTTGAGATGTTAAAGAACAAGTCAATCCGAGTGGTTTGATGTGAAATGGTTGATTGAAGAGACTCTTAACAGTGGTGGCGAATGGAACCGGGGTCACCATGTCTACAATAAAAATAACAAAACAACCAGTGAACCTACACGTGTCTCCTGAGCTTATATATATCGTTCATGTTCAATGAAAAACAAGTATTTCCAAAATTGCAACTTTACAGGAGAGACCAAAAACATACTTTAATTTCAATGGAAGTCAATGGAACCAGAATTTTTTCTAAGCTATTTTGGAGCACTTCTATTGGTCCATTCGTCATTAAATGTTCATACAATGTAAAGGACCATCGATGTGTTCAAATGATGTAGAAAACTCAAAATCGCCAAAAAATGTGATACATGTATTTCATTGGACAGATATATGGAAATACTAAAATATGTTAAGTATCACCGCTGTCCAAAGGAAAACATGCATCTCCATTATAGTTGAGCATTTTCTACATTCATTGTGTGAAAACAGACCAATAGAAATGCTCGAAAACAGCTTGAAACACATTAAAAGTCAAGACCTCCTCTGGTCCATTTTGGAGATACTCTTTTTTCTTTGGAACCATTTGTCTCATAGCACCCTGTATGAACTCCTCCACAAAAAAAATGATATGTGAGGGCAAAACTTTAGGCCTTCTCACAACCTCATAAAACAACGTCTCAGACATCAGGCAGCGTATTCATAACCATTTCATAAGAAGTAGCTCTTAAAAAAGAGGCGTTCGACTCTTCAGATGTCTGGTTCCTATCAGCAGCACTATGAACAGTTCTGCCTCGGTAAGTTTCTCTAGAACTGAGCATTCCACACCAAACCACCCGGAGTGACCTTGTTTACATACTGTCAATATAGTTATGTGGAAATTTGGGGGAAAAAAATAAAAGGGATTTCCCTTTAAGACATGCCAAGCTTAGTTCAGCCACTGCTCCACAGACTACTCACACGACTCACTAATCTAATCTGATTCTCACTGGACAGAACTAAAGACCCTGCAACACAATTACGACCCAGTAAAACGCTCGTGCAAAGACAAAACTAGCACTCGCTGGCCATTTTATTAGAAACCCTCATCTTTGCTTGTGTCCGGTTAAAGACACTGTAGCTCATCAGTTGACACTCAGCTGTTGTTAGCTTTCCTGTAATCCTTCAGCAGTGGTCAGTTTCTGACCACAGAGCAGCTCTTAGCTTAAAGATGTTTGGGTGGCTGACCGTTCTCAACTTAGCCGTGAGCCTGACGTGATGTGATGTCATGCAAATGGTCCAACATCCAATAATACTTAATAACAGTCCACAGTAGTCCTCTGGTCAGACACTGACCAAAGATTAACAGGGCAGAGGGGGGCTGATACATTGTGCAACATTTAGACTGCAGTCTGCACAATGTAGGTGTTTCTAATAAAGTGGCCAAGAAGTAGAAATACTAGGGAGCTGTTTCTAATAAAGTGGCCAGTGAGTAGAAATACTAGGGAGGTGTTTCCAATAAAGTGGCCAGCAAGTAGAAATACTAGAGAGGCATTTCTAATAAAGTGGCCAGTGAGCAGAAGTACAAAGTTGGTGTTTCTAATAAAGTGGCCAGTGAGCAGAAGTACAAAGTTGGTGTTTCTAATAAAGTGGCCAGTGAGCAGAAGTACAAAGTTGGTGTTTCTAATAAAGTGGCCAGTGAGCAGAAGTACAAGGTTGGTGTTTCTGATAAAGTGGCCAGTGTGTGGAAATGCAAGGTAGATGTTTCTGATAAAGTGGCCAGTGAGTGGAAATGCAAGGTAGATGTTTATAATACATTGGCCAGTGAGTGGAAACGCATGGTAGATGTTTCTAATAAATTGGCCAGTGTGTGGAAATGCAAAGTAGACGTTTCTAATAAAGTGGCCAGTGTGTGGAAATAAAAGGTAGGTGTTTCTGATAAAGTGGCCAGTGTGTGGAAATGCAAAGTAGATGTTTCTTATAAAGTGGCCAGTGCAAGGTAGATGTTTCTAATAAAATGGCCAGTGTGTGGAAATGCAAGGTAGATGTTTCTGAAAAAGTGGCCTATGAGTGGAAAAACAGTGCATGTGTTTCTGATAAAGTGGCCAGTGTGTGGAAATAAAAGGTAGGTGTTTTTGATAAAGTGGCCAGTGTTTGGAAATGCAAGGTTGATGTTTCTTATAAAGTGGCCAGTGCAAGGTAGATGTTTCTAATAAAATGGCCAGTGTGTGGAAATGCAAGGTAGATGTTTCGGAAAAAGTGGCCTATGAGTGGAAAAACAGTGCATGTGTTTCTGATAAAGTGGCCAGTGTGTGGAAATGCAAGGTAGATGTTTCTTATAAAGTGGCCAGTGAGTGGAAATGCAAGGTAAGGTGTTTCTTATAAAATGGCCAGTGAGTGAAAATGCAAGGTAGATGTTTCTGATAAAGTGGCCAGTTAGTGAAAATGCAAGGTAGATGTTTCTGATAAAGTGGCCAGTTAGTGAAAATGCAAGATAGATGTTTCTGATAAAGTGGCCAGTGAGTGGAAATGCAAGATAGATGTTTCTGATAAAGTGGCCAGTGAGTGGAAATGCAAGATAGATGTTTCTGATAAAGTGGCCAGTGAGTGGAAATGCAAGGTAGATGTTTCTGATAAAGTGGCCAGTGAGTGGAAATGCAGAGAAGGGGTGTCAGATAAAGTGGTCAGTGAGAAACGGGATGGCTGGATAATAATTATCTAAAATAGCAACTGATTGTCATTTAGATAGTTTCAGAACGTATTTAGACAGGACTTCACGTTAGCTAACTGGGATCAGTCTGATTCAGTGTCAATCAGTTCTTCAGTAAAACTGCATTAGATTAGAACTGCTCTGCACAACTCACAGCTGCTGGACTCAGAGTGAGAATGTAAGCGTGGTTCACCTGTACAGTGGCTGAAGTAGGCACAAAGCTGCTGTTATTTCCTAAAACAGTCCCATTCGCAATGCATAACACTCTTAATGTAGCATTCACATGTACTGCAGTCCTAAAACTAAGCCCTCGGAGGTCTTCTGCTCTTATGATAAAGTATTATCCCCCAAAATGAAACAATAAAACAAGTCCACTTCAATATCCATTAAGAAACACGGCTTCCTTAAAACAAATCAGTCCCTTTGCTATAAAGATCAACGATAAAATACTAGAAGAGCACACAATTAGTCAACGCAACACAAATCTCCCATTTTAATATCCCAGATGATTCGGCCTCCTCAGACGGGAGGTTTTCTCATGACAGTGACGATTATTAAGGTTTCGTTAGTTAATCAGTTAACTCGCTATCTCCCTGTTTTCTTAACTTCCAGCTAAAACCCACCACGAAGTCGTCCCTTGATGGCACAGAAGGGTGGAGGAGAGACTTAACACTTATAAGTCGTTTTCCCTGGAATGCTTTCAGTTCGGTCAGAACAACAGTACACACGGACTATATGCTAATTATGGTAGGAAAAAAAAAACAATACAAGTACAATGACGCTAATGGCTGAGTGATTAGTACTGATTGACGCTGATTTACCGTAAGACATACTGGATCTAAAATGCGGCCCACAGAGTTCCGCACAGTTTAAACTAGACTTTAAGGCAGTGTTGAGTGGAATTAATTAAATAATACAGGTGCGAAGTGGACGCACTACAATATAATGCAGGGCTTTTTGTCCTTGAAGGGGTTTTCTGAGGCAGGGATGCCCGTGAGCAGCGGGTCGTATCTGGCATGTTCACTGCAGTACCGCATCAGGTCAGCTGAAGCCTTGGACACCTGAACAAGAGGACCAGAGAAAAACGAAGGGTCAGTCAGAAATACGACAAACACAGCGCTGAGTATTCAAACAGTGTTAAGTCATCATGGTGAATTCTGTAGGTGTCAGTGACCCAGTGCAAAGTTTCAGTTTCAATTCTCAATTTCAAAGTTAATTTCATTCTTTAGGAAATTATTCAGTACACCGTGAAATGTCAAATATCACCAAGATTTGATTCTATTGATTTCATGATTCAGCGCACCATAAAATCTCAAACATCACCAAGATTTGATTCTATGGGAAATTATTCAGTACACCATAAAATCTCAAATATCACCAAGATTTGATTCTATGGGAAATTATTCAGTACACCATAAAATCTCAAATATCACCAAGATTTGATTCTATTGATTTCATGATTCAGCGCACCATAAAATCTCAAATATCACCAAGATTTGATTCTATTGATTTCATGATTCAGCGCACCATAAAATCTCAAATATCACCAAGATTTGATTCTATGGGAAATTATTCAGTCCATTAAGAAATCTCAAATACATATCTCAATTAGATTTTTTGGGCAATTCTTTATTCATTTTAGAAAAAAAAATATTTTAGAAGATTTTTTAGAAAATGTACAGTTGAAACTCAACTTCGATCATGGTTTGATTCAATTCAATTAGATTCTCTAGGAAATGTTTTAGTGCAAATCTCAAATACCACCAATAATCAATTCTACAGCAAAATTCTCAATGCATTATGAAATCTCAAATTTAATCATAACTCGTTCAGATTTGTTAGCTGATTCAGTGAATCAAGAAATCTCAAATACAATAGCAAGTTGATTTTTTAAGAAATGATTCAGTGCAGCATGAAGATTTGATTCTATAGGAAATTATTCAGTCTATTAAGAAATCTCAAATACATACCTCAATTAGATTCTTTGGGAGCCAATCTATATTAATTTTAGAACATTTTTTAAATTTATTTTAGAAGAATTTTTAGAAAATGTACAGTGGAATCTCAACTTCAATCATGGTTTGATTTCATTAAATTAGAGTCTCTAGGAAATGATTCAGTGCAAATCTCAAATACCACCAAGATTCAATTCTACAGCAAAATGTTTCAATGCATTATGAAATCTCAAATTTAATCATAACGTGTTTATAACTGTTAGAAGATTCAGTAAATCAAGAAATCTCAAATACAATGGCAAGTTAATTTTTTAAGAAATGATTCAGTGCAGCATGAAATCTCAAATTTCACCACAAATGTATTTGATTCTTTAGAAAATGATTCATTGAATCATTCAAATTAAGATTTGACCACACTTGGACTGAATTCTCAAATAACACCAGGAATGGATTGTAGAGCAAATGATTCATTGTATTACAACATCAACCACTACTCAATTACACTCTCCAGGAGAGAATTCAATGAATCATCAACACCAAGTTGATTCGGTTCTTTAAGAAATTATTCAGTGCATCATGAAATATAAAATTTTACCACAATTACTTTTTTAAAGAAACGACTCAATGCATAATGAAATTTACTACTCTACTTTTATTACAGTTTAAGTTAGTTATTTAATAAATGCATTATAAAAATGTTAAATTGCACCACAACTCAATTTTATTCTTAATGAAATGATTCAGGGCGTTACGACATCTCTAAGTCAACTGTACCTTAATGGAATTTTTTTTGAGAAGACAGTTCTTTAAGAAATGACATTCAATTTTAACATTTACCATAAATCAATCAGACTCTTCAGAAAATGATACACAATGAATCTGAGTCGCTATATATGAGTTTCTATATCAATCAATGGTTCTTTTAACCCTTAGTAACAGAACAAAGTTTTGTATCAGCTTTCGTATTAAGTGGGCTTTAATTAGATTTTAGGAAAAGAAGAAAAAGAGGAAAAGAGGAAAAAATTTGCATGTGACCCTGAAGAAGTGATGATAATCTCAGTAAACTTTAAGTCTTTAGAAGAAATATAGGAGACCAGAGCATGTACCTTTATTCTCTCAATACTGGCTTCGACTCGTAGCTGCTGCACTGTCTTCCTTGCATGGGCCATGTTGTTCGAGCTCGTCATCTTAGAAGACATTTTCAGCAACATAAACCTGTTCAGCAGAAACAAAGAACGATATTCTTTAATTACAGGCACAACTACACAACTACACAATTAAAATAAACATTAAAAAATATTTTGTATTATGCTTAGTTAGCATGTGCAGTACTGTACATGACTAAGAGACCTTATGTTTATTTACATTCCAGTCAAAACTGCCATGAATTATAGTATATAATAGTATACACACACACACACACACACACACACACACACACACACACACACACACACATATATATATATATATATATATATATATATATATATATATATAAATATATATATATATATATATATATATATATATAATTTTTTTTTTTAATTGCATATTTTTTATAGATTAGATTAGATTAGAAAAGATTAAAAGCTGCAGAGAAAATAGGACTCCTAACAACCACCTGGAACAAGACCTGCTACAGCACCAACACAGTCCCCATCAAATAAACTGCACTTCACAAAAGCTTTCATCTTTGAGAGACAGAGAGTCAAAATGGGTCAACACATGGACACTAAACTGTATTGAGTGATTTTCTGTGCTATATTTGTTCCTGAAGCTTAAAAAATAGAATGTATTTGACGGCCTGGTCAGCATGTTTAAAGAAGGATTCTGTCTCAGAGTGTCTGAGGGTGTGCCAGGCTGCATCCTGCCTCTGAACATTAGAGAACAGGACATTTCTGACGCAGCACAGGAGGAGGGTGTGACATGCACGCCACCACATCCGACAAAGTTCTTTGTGAACTGCTTTAAAACCACTGCGAGTTTCTGAGAGGTTAGGAAACAAAGACTGCGGTTACCAGAAGAGAAAAGCAGCTACACGACTGAAACATCAAATGACCAGAAACTGGAAATTAGGGTGGTTAGTAGGGCGACTATATTAGAAATCAAGATAAATAGATAGATATATAGATAGATAGACTGATAGTTAGACTGATAGATAGATATACAGTTATATCGATAGATAGATATAGTTATACTGATAGATATACAGTTATACTGATAGATAGATAGATAGATAGATAGATAGATAGATAGATAGATAGATATCCAGTTATACAGATAGATAGATATCCAGTTATACAGATAGATAGATATCCAGTTATACAGACAGATAGATAGATAGATAGATAGATAGATAGATAGATAGATAGATAGATAGATAGATAGATAGATAGATAGATAGATAGATAGATGGTTATACTGATAGATAGATATACAGTTATACTGATAGATAGATAGATATAGTTATACTGATAGATATACAGTTATACTGATAGATAGATAGATAGATAGATAGATAGATAGATAGATAGATAGATAGATAGATAGATAGATAGATAGATAGATAGACAGTTATACTGATAGATAGATAGATAGATAGATAGATAGATAGATATACAGTTATACTGATAGATAGATATAGTTATACTGATAGATATACAGTTATACTGATAGATAGATAGATAGATAGATAGATAGATAGATAGATAGATAGACAGTTATACTGATAGATAGATAGATAGATAGAGAGAGAGATAGATAGATATCCAGTTATACAGATAGATAGATATCCAGTTAGATAGATAGATAGATGGATAGATGGATAGATGGATAGATAGATGGATAGATGGATAGATAGATGGATAGATAGATAGACTGAACAGTAGCTGAACAGTGAAAGAACTTGCCATATATTTCTTCCAATGCAGAATATGTGCTAGAGTGAATAGCAAGCCCTCTGTTACAGTTTTCATGCCTTTACTGAGTACCAGTGGACGAGGGCGTTGCTGACTTTATGTGTAATAATAGTAATAAAGTCAAAAAGATATAACTTGCCACTGTGCAGTACTTAATGCAGTGGCTCTTTCTGCATGTTGCTGTTTAAATGCCATGTCACGGTTGCATGTCAGGGAGCCAAATACATTTGAAATGCAAAAAAACAAGGTTAAGCAAACTGACATTTCAAGTTTTTCCACTGTAGTTATTGCTTTGGCACCATAATAAACTGACTGAAGACCGAAAGCGAAATGTATAGCAATGAAAACAATACTGAAATAGCTTTACAAAACAAATCTAAAGAAAAGAGACCTGATTATAATATTATATATATATATATATATATATATATATATATATATATATATATATATATATATATATATATATATATATATATGATAACTACCAACTAATCAGTAATAGTATGAGTAATAGCTCACAGAAGCCTTAGCATGTTGTTTCAGCAGTTCTGGAGACTCGACCTGGTAAAATATATAGATCTTAAAGAGCATTTTAATTTTTATTAATTTTGAAATTTAGTTATTTGATACTCTATTGTTTTTTCCACTCTGCCAGCAGAACAGCTGCAAAGACGTAGATGGAAGGTGTTAAGTGTTAAAGTGATGGTGACAGTAGACAGTATCAGTATTTTATCAGAAAATACTTTTGTTTGGTTGCACTTGGACTCCTGGTACCCGGACAAGAGTCTGAACCTGAAACAGACCACACTCAAATAAACTCCACTTTTCCATAAAAAGTGTTTTTGTGTGATATTATTAGGAAATAGATCAGGAAAAGTGGAAGCTGTAACAAAGATAAAGAGTGGACACATTGAACACTGAAGCATCACTGAAGCATCCGGTAGTGGGTTCAGATGCACATACTGGCTGTTTTCACTGGAAATTAAACAAAAGGAGGGAGGTTGAGAGGTATTGTTATCAGAGACGAAAAAAAAGGTTTCAGGTAGTGAAATGTGTGCGTATGTGTGTGCAGTCATTACTGGACGAGAGTGAAAGCGCAGCACTTAGCAGCAGCGACGTCACCTGTTTTCTGAGCAACCAAATTAAACAAAGAGAGAAAGAAGACAAACAAAAGGAAACCACAGTGCATCGCTTCTGTGCTGGTTCGCTGACTCTGTTGGGCATGCTAGACAAATGCAATGCCTGCTGTAGGTTGTGCACTTTTGGGGTCAATAATAATAATAATAATAATAATAATATTAATAATAATAAAAACTAGGCAATACAGTATAAATGCATCACAATCCAAAATATGAATCTTGACATTTAGCTTGTCTCAGATTTTCATAAACAAACCAGCTAAACTAGAAAAACTACAAGTACTATGTACTACAGTTAGAGCTGGGGCGACTCGTCAACATAATCGATTAAGAAATGATATGCGTTGCAAATATGGCCACGCCTACTGAAACTATGGATTTTTCCAGAGCGTAAGCTGCAGCTACAAACAATCACTCACGTTCATCTAACGTTGTGGGAGTGTTTCACACAGAAACACAACAGTGTGGTGCTCTGTCAGCTCTGCACAGTGGAGATGATCACAACAGTACAACTGCTATACACGAGACCTTGAAGATCAAACATCCCGTAGAGCTTCATCAACACAGCAGCAGGACAGCACCTGTTTACCTGTTTATCTTATCTTAGCAGATTATTTTAAGATTATTAACACGTGTAACATGTTTCTTTCAGTAGTGTCACTTGAAAAAGTCTTAGTCCCAGTGTAGAACCTAGCTACGTAGAACGTAGCTGCTTCTCAAACGACTCTCTGCCAAAATATATAGTCCACAAACTGCCCATTTGCCCCTTTTCCACTGTTCTCATTTGTGCCTCTAAATGCCTCGTGTGCCTCTTGTGTTCTTTCGACAACAAACTACTACACACACACACATATATATATATATATACATATATATATATATATATATATATATATATATATATATATATATATATATATATATATACACAGATACAAAATCATTCATTGGTTACAAGTCCATAACAAAATAATTAAAATGTTAATTCCTAACACACTCACATTAGAGTAATCTAAACATTAGTTGTTATATAAATCGACTAATTGAAAAAAGAATCGTTAGATTAAACGATTAAGAAATTAATCATTAGGTGCAGCCCTAACTACAGTGTACTTTCACTGTGAACTGATGTGTCATTCGTGAATGAGTTTGGGAGCTGACTCTCACTGAAGGAAGATTAGGACAAAAGAAATGGCTAGACTGAAATGACACTGTAGTCAAAAACTGGACAATCTGCTTCTCACAAATCCCTGGTCATTATCCCAAACACCTGCTGCCAGGGACCTGTTAAACGTAATAATAATAATAATAATAAAAATAATAATAATAACTTCTGAACTGTTGGCAAACGCTAACATTCCAGTCATTTTCTCTGTTACAGGGTGATGTCATCTTGTAACACAATCCTTATAGCCCGCCTACAAGCAAGCTTTGCACGTTCTCATTCAACGCACAGCAATTACAGGAGGCCATGTAGAGACGGAACCACTCCAAAGCAGACAAGCTCACTAGGCACATCGGAAGACGGGGGCGTATATGAACTTGAATGTCATCTCATTCTTCATTCATAGGGTTTAATATGTCGGCCCACCCTATGTAGCTATAACAGCTTCAGCTCCTCTGGGAAGTCTCTCCACATGGTTTATTATGAACTCGGTGAGTTTATGGGAATGTTTGGCCGTTCTTTCAGAAGCTCATTGGTGAGGTCAGACACTGATGTTGGATCATCACAGTCTCCGCTCTAATTCATCCCAAAGGTGTTCTATCAGGTTGAGGTCAGGACTCCAAACGGAGAAGCGTGATGCTCTAGAGTCCAGTGGTGGCGTGCTTTACACCACTGCATCCGACGCTTCGCATTGGGCTTGGTGATATAAGGCTGGGATGCAGCTGCTCGGCCATAGAAACCCATTCCATGCAGCTCTCTATGCTCTGATCTTGAGCTGATCCGAAGACCACATGAAGTTTGGAGGTCTGTAGCGATTGACTGAAAGTTGGCGAAAGGTGCTTGGTTTTATACACCTGTGGCCTGGAAGTGATTGGAACACCTGAATTCAATGATTTGGATTAATGAGTGAATACTTTTGGCCATACAGTGTGTGTTTGGGAGCCAAAAGAGCTGGATGAACTGAGCCAATTGGTTAGAGTTTCTCACTAATAGATACCACAGAGAGAAACAAATCCTGAGAATATTTCCTTCTGATATTTAACACCTTTGTTTCCGAACTAAATTTAACAATGACATTTGTTGCACGGGTGATGTTCTTCCTGCTCGCAATCTTCCCTGCCGCACATCCACGGTTATAAGCTGGAGTCACCATTCCCTGATGTTTTGCAACCCCCTACCCAGTACATCTCTCAGTGGGGGGACAGTAACCACCCCCCTGCAGTTGCCATGGGCTTTATACCCCAGAAACTTTCTTTCTCAGCCAAGAGGCCATAAAAAAGAAAAATCCTAATAATATTTCATTGACTGTTAACAATAAGTCTATTGTGCAGAGTTTAAATACAACAAGCATGATTATTATATTTCATTAAAATGACCCAGAAATTCAGAAATGTACTTCCCAGAGGCCCACAGACCTGCCTGAATGCCCAGAAGCAACTGAATGTCTTAAATCTTAACACTTGATGCCTGTAGTAGTAACAGTAGAAGTGGTTTAGTGGTGGTTTCCTCTTTAGCCACTGTCTCGAGTTACTGCTTCTGATGTAACATGAGCAATAAGTGGTTCAGGATTTTTATCTACCTTTAAGGGAAAGCGGAGTGAAGAGGAAGCAGAATGGATATATTACACCACACGCGGATAAAAACCAGGAACATCCCAGAAGAGTTACATAACCACATCCTTGTTCCTGAAAAGTCTGAGGACAGCAAGGAAGAGAGCCAGTAAACTGGGGCTGAGTTTCATTCTACAGACACAAGCAGGTGGGCTGCTGGTTTGCTGATGCACAATAACAGCATTTCTTGTTAATAACCTCAATGGATGGAGCGTCGGGTAGGTCGCACCAGCTTTAAACGCGAGCTCAGTGACGCAAGCAATAAATAGCAATGATGACCAATTATACTGCAATGAAACGGCTTTAGTATAATGGGTTGTTATGGTAACAGACTACAAAGGTTTGGGTTAGCTAGCATTTATATGAACTTTTGTCAGAAAGCACTCTGAAATAAATGTAAAGAAAAATTAATAATAATAATAATAATAAACAGAAGTACAGATAATGTTATATTTTGTTTATTTATTTGTAATTTACTGTACTTCCACAAATGTTGTTCTACATGGGATTGGGTGGGCTTTGATTTATATTTCATATATATATATATATTTCATATATATATATATATAT
Source organism: Megaleporinus macrocephalus (assembly GCA_021613375.1). Lineage (NCBI taxonomy): Eukaryota > Metazoa > Chordata > Actinopteri > Characiformes > Anostomidae > Megaleporinus > Megaleporinus macrocephalus. The sequence goes on from CM038723.1 coordinate 31,828,503, forward strand.
ATATATATATATATATATATATATATATATATATATATATATATATATATATATATATACACACACACACACACACACACACACACACACACAGTGCCTTGCAAAAGTATTCGGCCTCCTTAAACTTTTCAACCTTTTGCCACATTTCAGGCTTCAAACATAAAGATATGGTAAGTATGGTAGGTAATTTTTTGTAAAGAATCAACAACAAGTGGGACACAATCGTGAAGTGGAAGGAAATTTATTGAATATTTTAAACTTAAAAAAAACAAAAAAAAAATGAAAAGTGGGACGTGCAATATTATTCGGCCCCTTTACTTTCAGTGCAGCAAACTCACTCCAGAAGTTCAGTGAGGATCTCTGATGATCCAATGTTTACCTTAATGACTGATGATGATAAATAGAATCCACCTGTGTGTAATCAAGTCTCCGTGTGAGTCTCAGAGTTCTGTTTAAAGCGCAGAGAGCATCATGAAGACCAAGGAACACACCAGGCAGGTCCGAGATACTGTTGTGGAGAAGTTTAAAGCCGGATTTGGATACAAAAAGATTTCCCAAGCTTTAAACATCTCAAGGAGCACTGTGCAAGCGATCATATTGAAATGGAAAGAGTATCAGACCACTGCAAATCTACCAAGACCCGGCCGTCCCTCTAAACTCTCAGCTCAAACAAGGAGAAGACTGATCAGAGATGCAGCCAAGAAGCCCATGATCACTCTGGATGAACTGCAGAGATCTACAGCTGAGGTGGGAGAATCTGTCCATAGGACAACAATCAGTCGTACACTGCACAAATCTGGCCTTTATGAAAGAGTGGCAAGAAGAAAGCCATTTCTCAAAGATATCCATAAAAAAAGCCACCTGGGAGACACACCAAACATGTGGAAGAAGGTGCTCTGGTCAGATGAAACCAAAATCAAACTTTTTGGCCGCAATGCAAAACGTTATGTTTGGTATAAAAGCAACACAGCTCATCACCCTGAACACACCATCCCCCCGTCAAACATGGTGGTGGCAGCATCATGGTTTGGGCCTGCTTTTCTTCAGATGGTTAAGATTTATTGGAAGATGGATGGAGCCAAATACAGGACCATTCTGGAAGAAAACCTGTTGGAGTCTGCAAAAGACCTGAGACTGGGACGGAGATTTATCTTCCAACAGGACAATGATCCAAAACATAAAGCAAAATCTACAAAGGAATGGTTTAAATAAACATATCAAGGTGTTAGAATGGCCAAGTCAAAGTCCAGACCTGAATCCAATCGAGAATCTGTGGAAAGAGCTGAAAACTGCTGCTCTTCATTCCAACCTCACTGAGCTTGAGCTGTTTTGCAAGGAAGAATGGCCAAAAATTTCATACCCCGAATGACCTGCAGCTGTAATCGTAGCAAAAGGTGGCGCTACAAAGTATTAACGCAAGCGGGCTGAATAATTTTGCACGACCAATTTTTCATTTTTTTATTTAAAAAAAAAAGTTTAAAGGATCAACAACAATGTCCCACTTGTTGATTCTTCACAACAAATTACAATTTTATATTTTTATGTTTGAAGCCTGAAATGTGGCAAAAGGGTGAAGAGAGAGAAAAAAAAAAAAAAGAAAAAAAAATGTATATATACATATATGTATATATGTGTGTGTGTCCAATATCAAATCCACTCCTACGCCCTTGCTCAAAAATACCATAAACGAATGTCTCCAGACATCAGGTAGCATATACATAAATACTTGATGTGATGCAGCTATTAGACAGATTAAACTCTTCAGGCGTCTGGTTCCCATCACTGCCACTGTGAACGATTCTGAGTGGGTAACACAGCATTTCACTCTAAACCACTCTGAATGACTTTGTTTACATCTTAGCCATTTAATTGGGAGGAACTCTCGCGAAACAGATGGAATTCCCCTTTAGTGCTGCCTAGCCCAGCCACCGCTCCACAGACCATTCACATAGACTCACTAATCTGATACTCACTGGACAGAACTAAAGAACGCCTGCACGCCATATCATCAACAACAGAGGTCCTCCTCATCTGCAGCGATGGGATCAATAGTCTCATGGCACCAACAAACACTGAATACTGTACGACCAGACTAGCTCTGTTTACTGTAAACACCTGCAGCGCTGCTCTGCCAGCTCCAACTACTGCTGCACAGCAAAGCCTGCTGAGGTTTCAGCCTTTATGTTGTTGTTTATTAAGACTATTTCACACAATCAGCATCGACATGTCACTACAAATCCAAAGCTCTCTGCCATGGGAAAGCTCCGGGCGTCTGGTCCTCACTGTACAGGGGGGGTCTAATCACAGGGGGAGGGAGTTAGTCATATACATTTCAACCCAGCTTACAGAGCTACTACTCATTTAAGGGGCCCAGATCATGGAAAAGTACCCTCACGCTTCCTAAATCAAAGAGTTTAATGTAGTTAGTAAAGACTGTGAAAAGTTTCCAAACATGAAAACGAAACTTCAAAGATAGTGTTTTGATTCTTCCATGTTTGTGATGTCACACAAACTATTTCACTTATTTCAATTGTGTGTTCAGTGAATTAGTTTAGCTCCATCCATTCATGCTAAGGTTCTAAGAAGTGCTTCAGCCCAGACTGCCTTTTAAACGAGGCGCAAAGCAGAGAAGCCAATCAGAACACAGTTCCCTTACATCTAGAGATGGAAGAGTTGATCGGCTATGTATCGGACGATTTTTAATCAAAATATGTGATCGGCTGATATTTCTCCAATTTAGTCGATCCCGAGAGCCGATCGATGATGTTAAACAAATGAGCCTAATTTCTGTATTTCCAGCTAGTGTTTAATCCAGGAAGAGGAGCCCTCTGGCCAGCTCCCTGCAATTCCTCTCTGAACCACTAGGTGGAAATACATACCCTTTCATTTTCCACTGACTGACTAAAGCAGCGGCCTCGCGAGAAAAGCATGCGCTGATAGAAAACATGTCGTCCGCCTGGCAGTGTTTACCGTACGTGACTCAGACTCATCCAGGACATTTTTAGATTAGTAAAATCTAATCTGCAGCTAAATACAGTGAGTATCAGTAAACAGCAGAGCTAGCACACACAGCTAACACAAAACAAACAACCCAGAACACCATACAGACCAGATCTGACCGGTATGAACAGAACAGCAGCAACAATTCAAGATCTACATTTAATGATTACAGATTTAGTTTAGTTTTTACTGCATTTATTTAATTAGCTTTTTCAGTTTTAAATTAAGGGTCTAAATTGAATTATTGTAGTATTGGGGATATTTGTTTGATTTACTTAAATTACTTTAATTTTGTTAAAAAAATTATGCTGTTACATATGAGCTCATTAAAAATGGTAATAAACCAGTTTAGACCATGTTTTATGACTTGCTTGTGCTAATAACTACATGTAGCCCTGTCGTGGCACATACCCCACCCTCTATCGGTATCTGCTATCGGCTGATCGCACTGAAACGTGATCGGCGATAGAAATCGGCCTCAAAAACGTTGGTCTGTCCATCTCTACTTACATCTATATGAGTCTTAAAGGCACAGTAACTAAAACAGCCTGCTTAATTCTAAAGGGATAAGGGGGGGTGGAAAATGGCACAGGCACGGTGGGCGGCACTGCCAGCCCAAACCCAATTTTTGTATATCTACTAGAGCTGGGCGATAAATCGATTTTATCGATTAGTTTGAATTTACAGTTAAGGATGATGTGTCTTTATGAAAATCGTTTTTCTCTCAGTTTTAACTTCCGCCACCGACGCCCCCTTTGGGCTTCTGTAGTTCAGAGTATTGCAAAAGACATGGTGCCCATATATACAGTGGAAAAGTCAGACAGGTGGAAAAGTTTTAGACCATAAGTTTGTGCTACCAAGCCGCAAATATCTTTCTGAAGTTGCCACAACTGAATAACACACGCCAAGGAATCACCAGCGAGCCGGAGGAGTTGTATTATGCCACCACCACTGACCTGTGGTCCAGCCAATCTATGCAACCCTACATGAGTTTAACGATATATTTTGTTACCGACACCTGGGCTCTACAAAGCGTCTGCCTTCAAACAGCAAACAAATTTATTAAAATCTAAAAACCAATTTTTTGTAAAAAAAACCCCAAAACTTTTTTTAAAAGCCCTATCACGCAGCTCTAATATCTACACTACATTCAGATTAATTCTTGATCTAGACAGCTAAAAACCCACATGAAATCCAATCTGACATCTGGAGGCAGCTTGAAATGAGATTCCAATTGGATATTTAGTAGAAACGGACCGATCAGTGTTTTTGAGGCAGATTCCGATTGCCGATCACCTTTCAGCACAATTGGCTGATAGCCGATACAGCAGGGCTACATATTATTGGCACAAGCAAGTTATGAAACCTGGTCTAAACTGGTTTATTACAATTGAAACAGTATAATATTTTTACTAAATTAGAAGTTGGTCTATGTGGGAGTGAACCTCTTGATACAGCTCCAGAAGAGCCACATCTGAAAAGTATCTCTACTAGGAACAGCAGAGCGTAGATCCAGGTGGAACATTAAGCAGCAGAATGAACGTCTTCTACAGCCGAGAAGAGCTGCTTATCTAGAACCATACACTCAATCACTCTGGCTGTGGTTCTTTAGCTCTCTGGCTGTTTCTGCTGCTGTTCTGTTTGTACTGGTCAGATCTGGTCTGTATGGTGTTCTGGGTTGTTTGTTTTGTGTTAGCTGTGCGTGCTAGCTCTGCTGTTTACTGATACTCACTGTATTCAGCTGTGTGGTGTCTCTGAAGTGCTGTATCAGATTAGTAGGGCACGCAAGGCTCTTCTTTCTGGATGAAACACTAGCTGGAAATACAGAAATTAGGTCCATTTGTTTAACGTCATCGGTCGACTTGCGAGATCAGCCAATCGCGATCACATATTTTGATTACAAATCAACCGATACATGGCCGATCGATCCTTCCATCTCTAATTCCATCTCTATTCAAATTGTCTTCTGCGTCACCTGCAGGGCAGTGGCGCCGCCGACTTCTCTGGGTGCAGAGGCATCTGGAGCAACGTACGCTGCCTTCAAGACAACAACTTGTCCAGGAAAGATATTGAAAAACCATTTTACACACATTACAAAGACTTGGCTCTGGAAGAAGAGCGTGCAGAGGCTGGACAGGCCTGCATGAAGTCCTATTCTCTGCACTGTTGCACACCTTAAAACATGTTTGCTGAAAAAAAACCCCAACAACGTCTGAAACGCTTCACCAAATGGTGTGCTGTTGTATCATTTTCAAATAATTTAGAATTTAATTACTGTGTAACCGCTTTCATTCTTTTCAGGAGACTCACTTTCAGTTTCTCAAAGAGCCACAACCTCAAAAATGTAGTCTTAGAAGCTGGTTTAGCTTTTTCTGAAGCAATCAAAACACATCCAGTGATGTTGAGGTCTGGACTCTGGGGCGGTCAGTACATAGTTCTGGGAACACCAGCAAGTTCTGCTTTTCCCAGTGAGTCAAGTCATGGTTTACAGCAGACGATTGGCTGTTGCACACCTTAAAATGTGATTGCAGGAGAAATTATACCTGAAACGCTTCATCACTTGGTGCAGTGAAAAGGAGTGACAATACGGAGTGTAACTTCTATATCATTTAAGGTGGAACGAGGAATTCAAATAAGAAGCTAACTTCAGAAAGCAAGCAACTGAGCTTTTCCAGTAAACTGATAGCGAGTCTGAGTTTAATAGTAACCCCCAGCTGAGCACCACAACAGTGTTTCAATGTTTCAGCACACAGTAACCATAACATTTAAGCCTAAATCAGTGAGACGGTGAGTTGTGATAAAGGCTAGTGAATTGTGTATGTTTATATGTAATGGATAGTTAAGAAAGTAAATGATCTAAGCTTTGCTTAAGAACATAACCACAAAAAATAAAAGCCTGAGCTTCATACTTCATATCTTTTGATCATAGTTTGATCACACACTCATAAGAACATACACCCCACACACTTTTCCCTTACAGTGATGCTTAAAATACACAGTAAACTAAATATCAGGTGGTGTTTGTAGCAATTTAGAGCCTAAAATGCACCAAATCCAGTACAGCCAGAATATTCAGTTTAGTTTGTTTGCAGTAAGTGGGTCAGTAAGTGTGAAACAAGCTTCACTGTAGTAAATGAGTGTACAATAGGCAGTCTTGTGAACTTACAGTATAATATATAGGTCTAGTAATACATTTCAATAATAGTAACTATTAAACAGTTTTTTTAAACTGTACTGTATACAATTTAAGCAATTAAATGTTAAGAAATCTGCTTTATTTTATCGTATTTATTTACTATTGCTCTCTAATTTAAAAAATATGTATTGGAATAATCGATAGAATACTCGATTACTAAAATAAATCAGCAACCCTAGTTCATTGCATTACAAGTTAAAAGCAATTTAGAAAATTACTACTTGGTGTATTATTACCGCTTCCAGTCTTTTCAAAAGTTCAGTCTTATAAGCTGGTTTAGCTTTTTCCGAAGCAATCAAAACACATTCGGTGATGTTGAGGTCTGGACTCTTGGCCGGTCAGTCCATAGTTCTGGGAACACCAACAGCTTCTCGATTTCTCAGTAAGTCAAGATGACGGCTGTTGCACACCTTAAAATGTGTTTGCAGTAGAAATGACACCTAAAACGCTTCATCACTTGGTGCTGTGAAAAGGAGTGACAATACGTGGAGAATGCTTCTCACAGAGTGTGCTGTTGTACTGTTTTCACTGTAATACAATTTAAAAATAATTTAGAAAATCACTGTTTTCAGGTTGAACTATAATTGAACATACTCTTCCAACTTGTTAATACAACTGATTTGAGGTTGCATTAACACACGTCCTACACAGCGTCTTGAAAGGCCATACTATGCGCACAGCTCAAAGTAAACACTGCAGTTTCAGAGAAAACGATATGAAATGCTATGAATTCTCAGTAACAATATGCACAACATGCCGCTTGAGCTGCTTCCTCCACTGGCTGTTTGTATAGGCAGTACTACAGAACAGAGAAGGTCTAGGCTGTTAGCTGGAATGAATATCAGCTTGAAGTTCAAGTGCATTGCAGGAGCATGTTTTTTCCACCAATGAGGAGTGGAATGAGGAGGGGAAGAGTGAATTACAGAGTGCACAAAAGCCTCAAGGTTTGGCTCGAGCTTCCTCCCCCATTGGTTATTAGCAGAGGTGTCAAGTAACAAAGTACAAATACTTTATTTAGTTATTTATACTTTACTGGAGTAATTATTTTTAGCTGACTTTTTACTTCTACTCCTTACATTTACACTCAATTATCAGTACTTTCTACTCCTTACATTTACACTCCATTATCAGTACTTTCTACTCCTTACATTTACACTCCATTATCTGTACTTTCTACTCCTTACATTTACACTCCATTATCTGTACTTTCTACTCCTTACATTTACACTCCATTATCTGTACTTTCTACTCCTTACATTTACACTCCATTATCAGTACTTTCTACTCCTTACATTTACACACCATTATCAGTACTTTCTACTCCTTACATTTACACACCATTATATGTACTTTCTACTCCTTACATTTACACTCCATTATCAGTACTTTCTACTCCTTACATTTACACACCATTATCAGTACTTTCTACTCCTTACATTTACACTCCATTATCTGTACTTTCTACTCCTTACATTTACACACCATTATCAGTACTTTCTACTCCTTACATTTACACACCATTATCAGTACTTTCTACTCCTTACATTTACACTCCATTATCTGTACTTTCTACTCCTTACATTTACACTCCATTATCTGTACTTTCTACTCCTTACATTTACACTCCATTATATGTACTTTCTACTCCTTACATTTACACTCCATTATCTGTACTTTCTACTCCTTACATTTACACACCATTATATGTACTTTCTACTCCTTACATTTACACTCCATTACCAGCACTTTCTGATCCTTACATTTACACTCCATTATCTGTACTTTCTACTCCTTACATTTACACTCCATTATCTGTACTTTCTACTCCTTACATTTACACTCCATTATCAGTACTTTCTACTCCTTACATTAACACGCCATTATCAGTACTTTCTACTCCTTACATTTACACTCCATTATCTGTACTTTCTACTCCTTACATTTACACTCCATTATCTGTACTTTCTACTCCTTACATTTACACTCCATTATCTGTACTTTCTACTCCTTACATTTACACTCCATTATCAGTACTTTCTACTCCTTACATTAACACGCCATTATCAGTACTTTCTACTCCTTACATTTACACTCCATTATCAGTACTTTCTACTCCTTACATTTACACGCCATTATCTGTACTTTCTACTCCTTACATTTACACTCCATTATCAGTACTTTCTACTCCTTACATTTACACTCCATTATCTGTACTTTCTACTCCTTACATTTACACTCCATTATCAGTACTTTCTACTCCTTACATTTACACTCCATTATCTGTACTACTCCATTGCAATTCTGTAGAACAGGGGTATTTAATTAGACTTCAGTAAGGTCCACCTAGAGGAGATCTCCTCTGGCCTAGATAGATAGATAGATAGATAGATAGATAGATAGATAGATAGATAGATAGATAGATAGATAGATAGATAGATAGATAGATAGATAGATAGATAGATAGATAGATAGATAGATAGATAGATAGATAGATAGATAGATAGATCCCGAAGGAAATGTAGCAGCCAGTAGCAGTTACAAACACAGTACAAAAAAACAATAAGGTATATAAAAGTTAAATAGTGTTTAAATAGTGTCCAGGAGTGCAAATGTACAGGATGTACAGCAAAGTGTCAATAGTGTCTATGAGTGCTGACATAAGATGTCCAGTAAAGTGTCGAGAGTGTCCAGGAGTGCAGATGAACAGTAATGTGATTACAGTACAAATAAAAATAAACTGTAATTTAAACATAAGGTACTTGTTCCTCATCTGTCCTCCTTCCTCTTCCGGCTCCACTGGAAGGAACTGAAGAGGTCCGGACCATCATCATTTCTAACGTGTGTTCTGATTCAGTGGTGTATCCTGTTTACTGAAGTAGTCTAGTATCAGCATCTCATACCATCAGCTACTGAAACACCAACACACCACACATACCGTTCAGTATATTTCAGTATATTTACTGTTTAAATGTTGAACCGAATAAATGCTTTTTTCATCACTTTAAGTAAAAATAAGGGCTACATTTAAAATGCTTTTGAAAAAACAGTGCATCATCAAGTGTTTATTTATAATAAAAAAGGGAAATTAAATGTCTAGTCTTGTTAACTGAGTTTCACATCTTAACAGTTTATCTCCCTCTTGTATGTTTAGTGAGAGACGAGAGCTCTTGGTTGTCCAGCCAGGACTTTTTGTGATTCTCCATTCTCACACACATGAGATATCTGGAACGTTCTGTGTGGAGTGTGTCTGTCTCCCCGTGTTTGAGTGGGTTTCCTCTGGGTACTCTGGTTTCCTCCCACAGTCCAAACACATGCATGTTAGGTTGATCTTCACTCTAAATTGCCTGCAGGTGTGAGTGTGTGTGTGTGTTGGCCATGCGATGGACTGGCAACCTGTCCATGGTGTACCCCACCTTCGCTGGGATTGGCTCCATCTGATCTGATTGGTTGAGGAGCATGATTGGTGATTTTACTACGCACGTGATTGGTCTGTGAGGTTACTGTGCCACAAAGCCCGTATACCATAAAGACTAGAAAAGCTCCACCTCTTAAAATAAACACCATCAGAATGAAATCCTTCTCAATAGATTATCAGTTTGGACAACGTCTGGGTCTGGACTGCAGTCCGCCTATTAGTGACCTCTGCTATAGAATATATAGAAAAGTGAGAACAGCTATACGTCCTTTCAGACCCATAGCACTGAGGTGTCTTCTCACAGTGGAATGATGGACAGAAACACCTGTGGATGTCTTCAGACCTGAAGTAGATGCTGTTTATCTGATGGGGACCATATGGCTGGACCTACCAGGTCATTGTTAGGAGTCCCATTTTGAATAACTTTCTTAAGCAATTGGATTATCACATATAAAAAATATCCAAGAGATATAAAAACATAAGATAGGACGATATAATGCAGGAATTTAAAAAAGCTTCAGTCAACATCAGGTGCAACATGTGCAGACTGAACAACTCAGTTCGCTTCACTGCAGCGGCTGCAGCCCGAAATGCTTCGGCAGCTCAGGGAGTTTCCACTCATGCGAATGATTCTGGCAAGTGCCTGACCGTCATGAGGGTGTTTTTTTTAACCCTTGTAACAATGACGGGCAGAAATGAATGGCGGGGTCAGCGGGCATTATTCACAGTGCAGTTAGTGCATCAGGCTTTGACTGGGAAAGAGGAACAGCTACAAATTGAGAACGATTCCTCTGAAGTCTTAAAAGAGGAAGCATTGTAGAAACGCCAGGCTGACTCAATAAAGTACGTCTGCGTTCCTTACTTTATTACTCGTCCAAAAAGGGGCTGGTATTACTTTTATTCACTGACCACTGGGATTCCAACACCAAAATCTGGTAAAAGGTAAAAGACTGTAAAGGCCTAATACTCTATTTGAACACATGCATAACAACTAAACAAACAACTCAGTATTTTTTAAGATGACATAAAATGTTTTCCAACATCATATTGATATACAGGCTCTGAAGTTGATGTGACATATCAACGCTGTCCAACAACGAACATGCATGTCCATTTTTGTCAATTTTTATTTTTCTAAATAATCTGAACACTACAGTTGTCCTTTACACTGTCTGTGAATTGCATGATCAATGGACCAATAGAAATACTCCAAAATAGCTTGGAAAAAATACTGGTTCCATTGACTTGCATTAAAAGTGATGAAGGTTTTTGGCCTCTCCTGTAAAGTTGTTCTTCTTTGGACAGCGACGATATGTTTACTTCATATTTACATATAGATATACATATATACATGTAGAGCTTGTGCAGTAGAGGCTTTAATAAACACCTTGCAAAAACTGGCATACACTGATAGTCACTCAAGTTTTTCTTTTTAAATGCATCATATTCAGCACTTATTATATTTAGGTAGTTAGTGCTAAACGGCCAAAGATGCACAAAGCTTTGAAATGTTTACGTTTCCCTGCAGCTTTTTAAACACTGTTGGCACTGATCGAATTTTCTCGTTCCATTTTAAATAGTGCAACAGTTCACAGCAGTTGAGACGAAAGAATGTAACTGCTGCACTATCCGAGGCTGGACAGGTAGCCTGGGGCACTGGAACGTACCTGCAGCACCATTGGTTTGCCTTATTTTAGAGTTTGTAGATTGGTAGACACTCCAGATACACAAATACATAAGCATTACATAAATAAATAAAAAAGCCAAATAAAAGCCTCTTAATAAGAATCACAGGCAGCTAATCATTTTCTTTGCCTTTACAAATCCATCTAATTCTTCTTTAAACAACTGTCTAAATAAAAGCGTGAAGGGTGACGCACACTCCACTGCTGCACTCGGGAGGCTGCCTATAGGGCCCTTAAGCGTGCAGCACACAATGCACTATGGAGCATTCATCGCTCTAAACGCACTGCCTGACCAGGGTGATGTCATACTCGGCCGACCGCATGCAGTATTAACGGCCCGGACAAAAATAGCCCCTGCACAGCAACTCCCCAGATGGGACTGTGTGAAAAAAGCCGGGAGAAACTAAGGGGGGTGGGGGGACGGCGGGGGCACAGCCGCAATAATGGGCCTTTATCAGTCAGCACCCCGGCCTGAACAAACAGCAGGTCCGCCAGATAATGTCTCACATACGTCAGCACTCACGCAGGCGGCCAGCCAGGAGCCGCAGGTCGAGCCTTTAAATTACTCCTGCTGAACAAATGCCATTGTAAAAACTGGTTATGCAAGAAAAACACAAACCAATGCATTAAAATACAAACACGCACACAGAGCACAGAAATGGCTTTTAGTTTAGTCAGCTATACATACTCTACTGTAAGCCATGAAGTGCTCGTTATCAACCCCTCCTTTACTGTACCATTACGCCAATAGCTACATGACTAATAGCTTAATAAATCACATATTATATATATATATATATACACACACATACACTACCGCTCAAAAGTTTGGGATCACAGTGAAATGTTCTTGTTTTTAATGGAGTATCTTCTTCCTTAACACAACAATGGACTGACGGGTCTCTAAAGAAAGTTGTTTCTTTCTGGTCATTTTGAGTCCGTCAGCAAACCAACAACTGCTGATCTTCAGATACTAAACTAACCTAGAATGTTGTTCCCTTTTATACTCACTTATTAGTAGAATGTTTTTCAGCTGTGCATCACAATTGATCAAGAGTGTCCTAACAACCAATTAGTCCAATAACATCCTTAACTTGGATTGACGGCTGTACCAGGAGATTTAGACAGAGGACTGAGAATTACTGATAATAGAACTATATGTAAAATAAGCCTCTATACAAAAATAGACTTTAATACAAACATTTGTATTCTTTAAAATCATCTGATACACTTACATTAATTGTTAAATGGACAATATTGTTTGTGAATTGCATGAAAATTGCATGAAATGCATAAAAATTGCATGAAATGAAATTCTAAAGTGATTCTAAACTTTTAAGCGGTAGTGTGTGTATATATATATATATATATATATATATATATATATATATATATATATATATTTATATGGGGCAGTCGATGGCTGGAGGTTGGGGAACCAGCCTTGTGACCGGAATGTCGCCAGTTCCATCCCATGAACTGACAGAACACGATTGAAGTGCCCTTGAGCAAGGCACCTAACCCCTGATATATATGGCCAGGACCTTTGGGCCCTCAGATGACAAGTGCATTATAAAGACTTTAAACTTCTGTACTCGTCTATAAAGCTCTAAATAATCTAGAACCTGCTACAGAACGTCTCTCTGTTTATGTTCCAGCTGCTGATCTTAGATCTGCAGATACTGACCTTCTGCACATCCTTCATAAGATACAGAGAACCTGGAGAGACTCTTTCAGCTCTTCTGCTTCTAAACTGTGGAGCTCAGTTCCAACTTTCATTAGACAGAATCAGTGCTCACTTTTAATACACAGTTAAAAACATCTCTCTTATTTTTAATTGGTTTAATTAAAACTTTAACATCTGAATACCTATGAAGTCTATGAGTCATTAAGACTCAGTTCATGTTATTACTGATGGAAACTCTCTGTAAAGCACTTTGAGCTGCCACTGGTATGAAAAGTGCTCTATAAATAAAGATGATTATTATTATTATTATTATTAAATATGGGGTTTTAAATGATTTGCACATCATTGCAGCCTGTTTTTATTTACATTTTGCACAGCACCCCAACTTTTAGGTAACTGGGGCTCTTCTTATCCCCTAATAAGATACACCAGAGGTCACTGATAGGCGGACCGCGGTCCGGGTCTGGACCCAGACGTTGTCCAATGCGGACCCAAAATGAAACTATTGAGAAGGATTTTATGTTGATTTTTATTTAAATATGATTATTATTAGTGTTTAAGCAGCGAAATTTTTCTTGTCTTTATGGTATACAGGCTTTGAGGCGCAGTAACCTCACAGACCAATCATGTGTTTGGCTGGAGCCAACCCCAGCATCATCAGGCGAAGGTGGGGTACACCATGGACAGGCCACCAGTCCATCGCATGGCCAACACACACTCACACTCACACCTACAGACAATTTAGAGTGAGTGATCAACCTAACATGCATGTGTTTGGACTGTGGGAGGAAACCCACTCAAGCACGGAGAGAACATACACACTCCACACAGATATCTCATATGTATGTGAGAATGGTCCAACACTGGTCTTAGCCCAGGTTTAAAGTCCTGGCTGGACAAGCAAGAGCTCACTTCTCTCACTGAACAAGAGAAAGTGTGGAGGAAGACAAGAGAGAGATAAGATGTGAAACTCAGTTAACAATTTTATTTCCTTTTTTTTAATTATAAATAAACATTTTTCAAAAGCATTTTAAATGTAGCCCTTGTTTTTACTTAAAATTATGAAAAAAGCATTAATTAAGTTCAGCATTTAAACAGTAAATATACTGAAATATACTGAACGGTATGTGTGATGTGTTGGTGTTTCAGTAGCTGATGGTATAAGATGCTGATACTAGACTACTTCAGTAAACAGGACACACCACTGAATCAGAACACACGTTAGAAATGATGATGGTCTGGTCCTTGGCCTGAGGAGATCTCCTCTAACTGGACCTTACTGACTCTAATTAAACACCCCTGTGATAAACCAATTAACCAGAAACGATTTGATTTAAGTGTGTTCTCTGTAGAGAAAGTGGAAACTGAAACACTAACAGAGTGTAATTTGAGTCGTGGTGTTAAACCCTGGTCATACATCTGCATGGACTGATACTACAGTACGCACTTCATATGTCAACACTTGACAATAAACCATTACAAGGAATGAGGAGGGAGGAGAGACAACTAGACAGAGACAGAGAGAGAGAGAGAGAGAGAGAGAGAACACAACAATAAGGCCATGCAGCTGTGAGAGGGCTCGCGCATTCGCACGCTTCAGGCCTGTTCTAACTCTACAGCCGCGCAGTAAAACTCCGAGCCATTGTGCTGTGTGAGCCCGTCACCTCTAAAAGCCCCCATTCATCTCCCAGCAAAGACTCGCACAACTATTCAACTCAGCACGGCTCGGCAATCTCCCTCTGCCAGCCCTCAGCACTTACCACCTTACAACAGAGCCTTCATTTACCAACCACAGCTACCGTATCACTCCATCTGAGTCCCCGGCACTCTCCAGGGTTGAAAGTCCACAGTTAACTCCTGCTTTCTGGTGGTCTCAGAAAACAAACCCTCTGTGTGATCACACAATAAGGTCATTACAGCTACAGTAGTGTTTCGGGTAAGCTGGTGTCTGATAAGAGGACTCCCTGTAGGGCAGTGCAAGAGAAGGGCAAACGGGCAAAAGCTGGATCTGACAGAGGGAGTGTAAAATCAGTTACGCAGTCAAAATGCTAATAATTAAAATAATAAATAATAATCTAATACTTCTTTAAACAACTGAATGAAGGGGGATGCACACTGCACTGCTGCATACCTCCCCGGGTTAAAAGTCCAGAGTTAACTCCTGCCGCGCTTTCTGGTGGTCTTAAAAAACAAACCGTCTATAGTGTGGTCACTCAAGGTCATTACAGCTACAACTACGTACAATTAGCTTTAGAAAATATGCAGCAATGCAGAGCCCACTTGTGCTAGAACCACACTCTACAGGTTCAATTACGAAAATAAAAATCTGATTCACAGCTTGCATCAGCGAGGAGATGCTCCGCACTGGTGCTACAAGACAATGCAGCTAAATTTAAACTTGAAACCCAAAAAATGGTGTTATGCCTCCAATCATCATTGTTGCGGGAAGTTACTTAAGAGGACTCAGTCTCATGAACACCATCAGCCAAACGTTTTAAAACGTTTGTCTGGTAGTGTATCTAAAACGTTTGACTGGTAGTGTATCTAAAACGTTTGACTGGTAGTGTACTAAAACGTTTGACTGGTAGTGTACTAAAACGTTTATCTGGTAGTGTATCAAAAACGTTTGTCTGGTAGTGTATCTAAAACGTTTGGCTGGTAGTGTATCTAAAACGTTTGACTGGTAGTGTATCTAAAACGTTTGGCTGGTAGTGTACTAAAACGTTTGACTGGTAGTGTATCTAAAACGTTTGTCTGGTAGTGTATCTAAAACGTTTGTCTGGTAGTGTACTAAAACGTTTGACTGGTAGTGTATCTAAAACGTTTGACTGGTAGTGTATCTAAAACGTTTGTCTGGTAGTGTATCTAAAACGTTTGTCTGGTAGTGTACTAAAACGTTTGACTGGTAGTGTTACTAAAACGTTTGACTGGTAGTGTTACTAAAACGTTTGTCTGGTAGTGTATCTAAAACGTTTGACTGGTAGTGTTACTAAAACGTTTGTCTGGTAGTGTATCTAAAACGTTTGACTGGTAGTGTATCTAAAACGTTTGACTGGTAGTGTATCTAAAACGTTTGTCTGGTAGTGTACTGAAACGTTTGACTGGTAGTGTATCTAAAACGTTTGGCTGGTAGTGTATCTAAAACGTTTGTCTGGTAGTGTATCTAAAACGTTTGTCTGGTAGTGTATCTAAAACGTTTGTCTGGTAGTGTACTAAAACGTTTGACTGGTAGTGTATCTAAAACGTTTGTCTGGTAGTGTATATAAAACGTTTGGCTGGTAGTGTACTGAAACGTTTGGCTGGTAGTGTATCTAAAACGTTTGTCTGGTAGTGTATCTAAAACGTTTGTCTGGTAGTGTATCTAAAACGTTTGTCTGGTAGTGTACTAAAACGTTTGTCTGGTAGTGTATCTAAAACGTTTGTCTGGTAGTGTATCTAAAACGTTTGTCTGGTAGTGTATCTAAAACGTTTGTCTGGTAGTGTATCTAAAACGTTTGACTGGTAGTGTATCTAAGACGTTTGTCTGGTAGTGTATCTAAAACGTTTGTCTGGTAGTGTATCTAAAACGTTTGTCTGGTAGTGTATCTAAAACGTTTGACTGGTAGTGTATCTAAAACGTTTGGCTGGTAGTGTATCTAAAACGTTTGTCTGGTAGTGTATCTAAAACGTTTGACTGGTAGTGTATCTAAAACGTTTGTCTGGTAGTGTATATAAAACGTTTGGCTGGTAGTGTACTGAAACGTTTGACTGGTAGTGTATCTAAAACGTTTGGCTGGTAGTGTATCTAAAACGTTTGACTGGTAGTGTATCTAAAACGTTTGTCTGGTAGTGTATCTAAAACGTTTGACTGGTAGTGTACTAAAACGTTTGTCTGGTAGTGTATCTAAAACGTTTGTCTGGTAGTGTATCTAAAACGTTTGACTGGTAGTGTATCTAAAACGTTTGGCTGGTAGTGTATCTAAAACGTTTGACTGGTAGTGTATCTAAAACGTTTGACTGGTAGTGTATCTAAAACGTTTGGCTGGTAGTGTATCTAAAACGTTTGACTGGTAGTGTATCTAAAACGTTTGACTGGTAGTGTATCTAAAACGTTTGGCTGGTAGTGTATCTAAAACGTTTGACTGGTAGTGTATCTAAAACGTTTGGCTGGTAGTGTATCTAAAACGTTTGACTGGTAGTGTATCTAAAACGTTTGACTGGTAGTGTACTAAAACGTTTGACTGGTAGTGTATCTAAAACGTTTGGCTGGTAGTGTATCTAAAACGTTTGGCTGGTAGTGTATCTAAAACGTTTGACTGGTAGTGTATCTAAAACGTTTGGCTGGTAGTGTATCTAAAACGTTTGGCTGGTAGTGTATCTAAAACGTTTGACTGGTAGTGTATCTAAAACGTTTCACTGGTAGTGTACTAAAACGTTTCACTGGTAGTGTATCTAAAACGTTTGTCTGGTAGTGTATCTAAAACGTTTGACTGGTAGTGTATCTAAAACGTTTGACTGGTAGTGTACTAAAACGTTTCACTGGTAGTGTACTAAAACGTTTCACTGGTAGTGTATCTAAAACGTTTGTCTGGTAGTGTATCTAAAACGTTTGACTGGTAGTGTATCTAAAACGTTTGTCTGGTAGTGTACTAAAACGTTTGTCTGGTAGTGTATCTAAAACGTTTGTCTGGTAGTGTATCTAAAACGTTTGTCTGGTAGTGTATCTAAAACGTTTGGCTGGTAGTGTACTAAAACGTTTGACTGGTAGTGTATCTAAAACGTTTGTCTGGTAGTGTATATAAAACGTTTGTCTGGTAGTGTATATAAAACGTTTGGCTGGTAGTGTATCTAAAACGTTTGGCTGGTAGTGTATCTAAAACGTTTGACTGGTAGTGTACTAAAACGTTTGTCTGGTAGTGTATCTAAAACGTTTGTCTGGTAGTGTATCTAAAACGTTTGACTGGTAGTGTATCTAAAACGTTTGACTGGTAGTGTACTAAAACATTTGGCTGGTAGTGTATCTAAAACGTTTGTCTGGTAGTGTATCTAAAACGTTTGACTGGTAGTGTATCTAAAACGTTTGACTGGTAGTGTATCTAAAACGTTTGACTGGTAGTGTACTAAAACGTTTGACTGGTAGTGTATCTAAAACGTTTGTCTGGTAGTGTATCTAAAACGTTTGACTGGTAGTGTATCTAAAACGTTTGTCTGGTAGTGTATATAAAACGTTTGTCTGGTAGTGTATATAAAACGTTTGGCTGGTAGTGTACTGAAACGTTTGACTGGTAGTGTATCTAAAACGTTTGGCTGGTAGTGTTACTAAAACGTTTGTCTGGTAGTGTATCTAAAACGTTTGTCTGGTAGTGTATCTAAAACGTTTGACTGGTAGTGTATCTAAAACGTTTGTCTGGTAGTGTATCTAAAGCGTTTGTCTGGTAGTGTATCTAAAACGTTTGTCTGGTAGTGTATCTAAAGCGTTTGACTGGTAGTGTACTTAAACGTTTGACTGGTAGTGTATCTAAAATGTTTGTCTGGTAGTGTACTAAAACGTTTGACTGGTAGTGTTACTAAAACGTTTGACTGGTAGTGTATCTAAAACGTTTGTCTGGTAGTGTATCTAAAGCGTTTGTCTGGTAGTGTATCTAAAACGTTTGTCTGGTAGTGTATCTAAAACGTTTGTCTGGTAGTGTATCTAAAACGTTTGTCTGGTAGTGTATCTAAAACGTTTGACTGGTAGTGTATCTAAAACGTTTGTCTGGTAGTGTATCTAAAACGTTTGTCTGGTAGTGTACTTAAACGTTTGTCTGGTAGTGTATCTAAAACGTTTGTCTGGTAGTGTATCTAAAGCGTTTGTCTGGTAGTGTATCTAAAACGTTTGTCTGGTAGTGTATCTAAAACGTTTGTCTGGTAGTGTATCTAAAACGTTTGTCTGGTAGTGTATCTAAAAAGTTTGTCTGGTAGTGTATCTAAAACGTTTGTCTGGTAGTGTACTAAAACGTTTGTCTGGTAGTGTATCTAAAAAGTTTGTCTGGTAGTGTATCTAAAACGTTTGTCTGGTAGTGTATCTAAAACGTTTGAAACAGAGTAATATTGTTGTTTTTTTCTATCGTTCAACTTCACAGAGTATTAAAGTCACTCAAGACGCACATGATTTCTGGGAAGTTGATGGTTCTCCACCCTCCTGCTCAACGTAGGACAATAATTTGACCCATAGTAACATATTTTCTGTGACCACAAGATACATCTCACGGCATGACCGTTTTAAGGAATAGGAAGCTACTCACTGCGTTAGTTTAATAAAAAATAATTGCCGCCAATGGAAACACATTAATCACGGCAACAATGATCCAATCAAAGCTTCCTAAGTATTTCCTTATTTAAAATTAAACCGTGACTTTCTTTGACCAGGCAGTGTTTATAGATACAGACTCAGACAGGTCCAGAAGTCAAGGAGCTAAATTTTGCTCAGATAAGGAAGTGTTAACGTCTGGGGCTTTCCTGAAGTGTGCAACGTAACCCTTAACAGGCTCTGCACAAACTAATATCCTTGCAGTTTCATCAAGATAATCTAATATAACCAACAGCATTCTAGTTAATTATACATTAAAAATCATTTGTTTAAAAACAGTTTTACATACACACCATATATAAATATTCATAAACAATCATTCACACCAGACTATCACAAAATAGTTTGATTCCATGACTGTATTCAGACCATGTCTGACTAACATCTGAATCATATAATTTTAAAATCTGCATTTTAACTGATTAATGACTATAGTAAACCAGCATACTAACCCCTACACCACCATACTAACCCCTACACCACCATACTAACCCCTACACCACCATACTAACCACTACACCACCATACTAACCACTACACCACCATACTAACCACTACACCACCATACTAACCACTACACCACCATACTAACCCCTACACCACCATACTAACCACTACACCACCGTACTAACCACTACACCACCGTACTAACCACTACACCACCTTACTAACCACTACACCACCATACTAACCCCTACACCACCATACTAACCCCTACACCACCTTACTAACCCCTACACCACCATACTAACCACTACACCACCTTACTAACCACTACACCACCATACTAACCACTAGACCACCATACTAACCACTACACCACCATACTAACCACTACACCACCGTACTAACCACTACACCACCGTACTAACCACTACACCACAGTACTAACCACTACACCACCTTACTAACCACTACACCACCGTACTAACCACTACACCACCATACTAACCCCTACACCACCTTACTAACCCCTACACCACCATACTAACCCCTACACCACCTTACTAACCCCTACACCACCATACTAACCCCTACTCCACCATACTAACCACTACACCACCATACTAACCCCTACACCACCTTACTAACCACTACACCACCATACTAACCCCTACACCACCTTACTAACCCCTACACCACCTTACTAACCCCTACTCCACCATACTAACCACTACACCACCATACTAACCACTACACCACTATACTAACCACTACACCACCTTACTAACCACTACACCACCATACTAACCACTACACCACCAAACTAACCACTACACCACCATACTAACCCTACACCACCATACTAACCACTACACCACCATACTAACCACTACACCACCATACTAACCACTACACCACCAAACTAACCACTACACCACCATACTAACCCTACACCACCATACTAACCACTACACCACCATACTAACCACTACACCACCATACTAACCACAACACCACCATACTAACCCCTACACCACCTTACTAACCACTACACCACCATACTAACCACTACACCACCATACTAACCACTACACCACCTTACTAACCCCTACACCACCATACTAACCCTACACCACCATACTAACCCCTACACCACCTTACTAACCACTACACCACCATACTAACCCCTACACCACCTTACTAACCCCTACACCACCTTACTAACCCCTACACCACCATACTAACCACTACACCACCATACTAACCACTAACCACTACACCACCATACTAACCACTACACCACCGTACTAACCACTACACCACCATACTAACCACTACACCACCATACTAACCACTACACCACCGTACTAACCACTACACCACCATACTAACCAATACACCACCGTACTAACCACTACACCACCGTACTAACCACTACACCACCGTACTAACCACTACACCACCATACTAACCACTACACCACCATACTAACCACTACACCACCGTACTAACCACTACACCACCGTACTAACCACTACACCACCGTACTAACCACTACACCACCATACTAACCACTACACCACCATACTAACCACTACACCACCTTACTAACCACTACACCACCGTACTAACCACTACACCACCGTACTAACCACTACACCACCATACTAACCACTACACCACCATACTAACCACTACACCACCGTACTAACCACTACACCACCGTACTAACCACTACACCACCATACTAACTACTACACCACCATACTAACCACTACACCACCTTACTAACCACTACACCAGCTTACTAACCACTACACCACCGTACTAACACTACACCACAGTACTAACCACTACACCACCGTACTAACCACTACACCACCGTACTAACCACTACACCACCGTACTAACCACTACACCACCATACTAACCACTACACCACCTTACTAACCACTACACCACCGTACTAACCACTACACCACCATACTAACCACTACACCACCGTACTAACCACTACACCACCGTACTAACCACTACACCACCATACTAACCACTACACCACCATACTAACCACTACACCAGCTTACTAACCACTACACCACCGTACTAACACTACACCACAGTACTAACCACTACACCACCGTACTAACCACTACACCACCCTACTAACCACTACACCACCATACTAACCACTACACCACCATACTAACCACTAACCACTACACCACCATACTAACCACTACACCACCGTACTAACCACTACACCACCGTACTAACCACTACACCACCATACTAACCACTACACCACCGTACTAACCACTACACCACCATACTAACCACTACACCACCATACTAACCACTACACCACCATACTAACCAATACACCACCGTACTGACCACTACACCACCGTACTAACCACTACACCACCGTACTAACCACTACACCACCATACTAACCACTACACCACCATACTAACCACTAACCACTACACCACCATACTAACCACTACACCACCGTACTAACCACTACACCACCGTACTAACCACTACACCACCATACTAACCACTACACCACCATACTAACCACTACACCACCATACTAACCACTACACCACCATACTAACCACTACACCACCGTACTGACCACTACACCACCGTACTAACCACTACACCACCGTACTAACCACTACACCACCTTACTAACCACTACACCACCGTACTAACCACTACACCACCGTACTAACCTCTACACCACCATACTAACCACTACACCACCGTACTAACCACTACACCACCGTACTAACCACTACACCACCGTACTAACCACTACACCACCATACTAACCACTACACCACCATACTAACCACTACACCACCGTACTAACCACTACACCACCATACTAACCACTACACCACCATACTAACCACTACACCACCTTACTAACCACTACACCACCGTACTAACCACTACACCACCTTACTAACCACTACACCACCGTACTAACCACTACACCACCATACTAACCACTACACCACCATACTAACCACTACACCACCCTGCCGCCCCTCAGTAAAGCGCTCCTCCAGGTTCTTGTTAATACGATATTGGTCATATTAAACGCTGCCTGCAGGTGTTCATAGGAAAGCTGCATATTCCAGATTGTTAACTCATGAATACTTTACTTGTGCCTGGTCGCGTGGAAAAAGAAAGCTTGGAGGTTTTTGGGGAAAACTTTTATTTGCTGTGTTTAACGCCATTTACAGTAAAGCCAGGGCGGCCGCTTTCACATTTACAGCCAGCTTATCGTTTTTATACGCCACAGCTTATAAACTCACGCATCACTTACCGGTTGTAAACACAACTATGACGGTTCAAGCGCAATTTACAAGTGGGACGATTGGTACTTCCCAGTTTTCGACACCACTCCAACGCAGAATATACACCAATCAGACATAACATTAAACCCACCTCCTTATATCTACACACACTGTCCACTGTATCAGCTCCACTGACCATATAGGACCTACACTTACAGACTGTAGTTCATCTGATTTGCTGCATACATTGTTTATCCCCTTTCACCCTGTTCTTCAGTGGTCACCACCCCCACAGGACCACCACTGAGCAGGTACTATTAGGGAGGTGGATCATTCTCATTCTTCTGGTGTAAGTGGATCAGACACAGAAGTGCTGCTGCTGGAGTGTTTAAACATCTCAGTGTCACTGCTGGACTGAGAATCGTCCACCAATCAAAACTATCCAGACAACAGCGTCCTGTGACCACTGATGAAGGACTAGAGGAGCACAAACAGCAGCAGCAGATGAGCTACTGTCTCTGACTTGAGATCTACACGGTGGACCAACATGGTAGGTGTGTTTGAGTTGCTGCGTCTGCTCCACTTACACTAGCACAATACACACGAACACACCACCATAGTACCTGCTCTGTGGTGGTCCTTTGGGGGTCCTGACCATTAAAGAACATGGTAGAGAATTAACTACAGTCTCAAAATGTTGAACTACTAAGCAAGCCATCAACTGCTGATGCTTCAGATACTAAACTAAGCTACAATGTTGTTCCCTTTTATACTCACTTATTAGTAGAATGTTTTTCAGCTGTGCATCACAATTGAGCAAGAGTGTCCTAACAACCAATTAGTCCAATAACATCCTTAACTTGGATTGGCAGCCGTACCAGGAGATTTAGACAGAGGACTGAGAATTGCTGATAATAGGACTATATGCAAAATAAGCCTCTATACAAAAATAGACTTTAATACAAACATTTTTATTCTTTAAAAATCATCTGATACACTTACATTAATAGTGAAATGGACAATATTGTTTGTGAATTGCATGAAATGAAATTGTAAAGTGATCCTAAACTTTTGAGCGGTATATATATATATATATATATATATATATATATATATATATATATATATATATATATATATACATATACATATATATATATATATATATATATATATATATATATATATATATATATATATATATATATATATATATATATAGGGGGGGAACCTTGCCGGTGCAGAAGTTACAGCACATTTCATATCTTATGATTAGGTCTCTGGGAGGAGGGCTGGTGACCTCTGCTTTACTCTGAGAACACATTTTAGTGCATTTATTCACTGATTTACTAAAAATAAATAAATAAACAAAAGTAAAACATAAAATGTGGCCTGTGCAAACGTTGTGGTACATTTGTTATGCTTGAGCCCTTCATCATAATACAGAGTAAACACTGGGCTTCACAGTGCACAGGACACTTAGTGACCTGGAAAAAAAACGATTAAAAAAAAAAGATAAAACTCCAAAATAGAAAATACCTTCTAGGATAGAACACAGTTTCTAAGATAGATAATAGCTTCTAGGATAGCAATAGCTTTTATCATAACTAATAGCTGCTAAGACAGAAAATAGCTTCTATGACAAATAATAGCTTCTAGGATAAAAAGAAAAGTTTCTAAGATAGCAAATAGAAACTATTTTCTGTCCTAGAATCTATTTTCTATCATAGAAGCTAAGACAGAAAATAGCTTCCAGGATAGAGAGTAGTTTCTACGATTGAAAACAATTTCTAAAAAAAGAAAACAGTTTCTAAAATAGAAAATAGATTCTAGGATTGGAAATTGCTTCTAGGATAAAACATAGTTTCTAAGATAACAAAAAGCTTCTATGATAGAAAATAGCTTCTAAGACAGAAAACAGCTTCTAGGACAAAGTAGTTTCTAAGAAAGAAAATAGCTGCTAAAAAAGAATATAACTTTGAAGATAGAAAATAATTTTTAAAAATCTTGTACTTGTTGCACTGACCGGAGCTACAAGGCCAATGTAACTAAACTATAATAATCACACTTTGATTACGTTTTTAATATGTCACATTAAGCAAATAAACAAAACAGTGCAGTGATTCGTTCGTTGCCACTTGCATAACAAAACACGTAACCTGACCGGACCTGTCCAAACCTTTTGCGTATGACTGTGTGCGTATATATATATAGTAACATGCTCTGGAATGTTAAAAGGTTCTGCGTACTTGTCTGATAAGTCTATTCTTACTGTCTGTCCATTTGTACAAACTGCTGACACGTCAAAATAGTCGGTAGCTTATTCAATTACTAATTTTATCTGCAGTGTTTCTAGTTTCTAGTTTTAACTTGCTGCCTTAACAGAATGCCAGACATTGCAGGAACTCACTGCTGGAATGGGTAATGCAAAGAATGTGACGCTTGAGCGCATGAACGGATACACCACTCAGGGTTCAAAGGCCATTTCCATGTACTCATCGTCACATGACCCAGCCCTTATATGACAGAAATCTTTATTACTATTATTTTTTAAAATAGGGTTGGAGTTGCACTGCCAGTCACAGAGGATGTCCTTTCCTACCCTGTCTATTGATGCATGTTGTTCTACAGCTAATGGCATAACAATATTATATATATATATATATATATATATATATATATATATATATATATATATATATATATATATATATATATATATATATATTTATTTCAGAGATTGAATTTTTCAACATAGTTCATTATAAAGATACAGTGGTGGTAAATGAAACCAGAGGTCACCATGTCTACATCAAAACCATCATTGAACCTACATATAAGTTTATATACAGTACTATGCAAATGTTTTAGGCACTTGGGGACATTATTGTATCTAAAAAGCTATTTTATTCTAGAGAGAAATATTTTATTTACTCAGCAAAACACTTTATCATTTAAATATTTAACAGTATTAATAGAGTAAGTAGTGCTTTTACATACGTCAGTGTGTTTATTTAACCCTTTCCAAGCTTCTCCTTCTAGAAACAACCCAGTATTACTTACAGTCCTCGTCTAATACCTGCTTTGACTGCTCAGTACTTCATTAAGCTAAATCAAGATTGCTGCCGAAGGAACTGAATACATTTATACGTCTGGGGCGTCCAAGAGAAATCTGGAACCTAACTTTGTTCTTCAAACTGGAGCTCAAGATCTGATCTACTTCTTTCCCAATAAGATATTTATGCTACTTTGTATTGTATGTTTGATTATTTACATCTGTTCTAATCAGATCTGGTGTTCTTACTGGTGAAAATAGACTTTTTGCACAGTAGTGTGTGTGATGGCTATTTTGGTAAATCAGTGGAAAATCTAAATGACAAAACAAATCCTTTGGGGGTAATTTAGCCTCACAACGCCCTGCATGTACCCCCAACAGGGAGCATTTAGAGGTGCACATCTGGTTCCTGTCACCACCTCTGTGAACAACACTGACTCTGTAAGTTTCTCTAAAAAGGGGCAAGTACATCAAACCACTCAGAATGACTTTGTTTTCAACTTATTTATGCAGAATGTTTGAAAAGTCAATGGAATTCCCCTTTATGTGCTCTTCTACTGTTTAGCCTGATCATTCAATTCACTGTCTAAATAGTCTGTTGATAATTTGATTACTAAAATAAATAATAAAGACAGGCCTTTAATAATCTTCATACTGTGATGTACTGGTCCATGATAAAAAGCACATGATCCCCATATCAAGTGCACCTGTAGCGAACTCATCAGGGGTTCAAGGGCATACTCGTGCAGAACATGTGATTGGGGTGGAGTCCAGATCAAGAAAAAAAGGAGTCTGACATAGTGTGAAAGGAAGGAAAGTGAAAGCACTGCAAACGGGCAAATGGGGAAAAAACACAGAATTTCCTAAACACTTCATTATAAGACAGAGTAAACACTGGACTTCACACTACACAGGACACTTAGTGACCTGGAAAACAAAACAAGATAAAACTCCAAGATAGAAAATAGGTTCTAAAACAGAAAATAGCTTCCAGGATAGAAAATAGCTTCAAGGATAGAAAATAGCTTCAAGAATAGAAAATAGCTTCAAGAATAGAAAATAGGTTCTAAAACAGAAAATAGCTTCCAGGACAGAAAATAGCTTCAAGAATAGAAAATAGCTTCAAGAATAGAAAATAGGTTCTAGGATAGAAAATAGGTTCTAGAAAAGAAAATAGCTTCAAGAATAGAAAGTAGCTTCTAGGATAGAAAATAGACTCAAGAATAGAAAATAGCTTCTAGGATAGAAAATAGCTTCTAGGATTAAAAAAAAGAGCTTCTAAAACAGAAAATAGCTTTAAGAATAGAAAATAGCTTCTAGAATAGAAAATAGCGTCTAGGATAGAAAATAGCTTCTAGGATAGAAAAAAGATTCAAGAATAAAAAAAATAGCTTCTAGGATAGAAAATAGCTTCTAGAATAGAAAATAGCTTCTAGAATAGAAAACAGCTTCTGGAATAGAAAATAGCTTCTAGGATTAAAAAAAAGCTTCTAAAACAGAAAATAGCTTTAAGAATAGAAAATAGCTTCTAGGATAGAAAATAGCTTCTAGGATAGAAAAAAGATTCAAGAATAAAAAAATTAGCTTCTAGGATAGAAAATAGCTTCTAGAATAGAAAATAGCTTCTAGAATAGAAAACAGCTTCTGGAATAGAAAATAGCTTCTAGGATTAAAAAAAAAGCTTCTAAAACAGAAAATAGCTTTAAGAATAGAAAATAGCTTCAAGAATAGAACATAGCTTCTAGGATAGAAAATAGGTTCTAGAAAAGAAAATAGCTTCAAGAATAGAAAATAGCTTCTAGGATAGAAAATAGCTTCTAGAATAGAAAACAACTTCTGGAATACAAAATAGCTTCTAGGATTAAAAAAAGAGCTTCTAGGATAGAAAATAGCTTCTAGAATAGAAAACAGCTTCTGGAATAGAAAATAGCTTCTAGGATGAAAAAAGAGCTTCTAAAACAGAAAATAGCTTTAAGAATAGAAAATAGCTTCTAGGATAGAAAATAGCTTCTAGAACAGAAAATAGCTTCTAGGATAGAAAATAGATTCAAGAATAAAAAATAGCTTCTAGGATAGAAAATAGCTTCTAGAACAGAAAATAGCTTCAAGAATAGAAAACAGCTCCTGGAATAGAAAATAGCTTCAAGAGTAGAAAATAGCTTCTAGGAGAGAAAATAGCTTCTAGAACAGAAAATAGCTTCAAGAGTAGAAAATAGCTTCTAGGAGAGAAAATAGCTTCAAGAATAGAAAATAGCTTCTAAAACAGAAAATAGTTTCTAAGACAGAAAACAGCTTCTAGGATAAAAAATGTTTCTAAGATAGAAAACAGCTTCTAGAATAAAAAACTACATATGTTTCATCTTACAGACAATAATATATAATGGAACATGTATGTGGCAGTTTTACAGTAACTCTTTCAGTAAAGAGTCTTGGCGTGGATCAGATCAGGTATATGCAACAGACCTGTTGCCCAAACAACCACATCTCAAAAACAAACTCAGTCAGTTACAGATGGAAACCAGAAACACAGTTACAAAACATCTCCCACAAACTGCTTTCACACAAAAAGGGGCGGAGCACAACCCAAGGCCTAAGCACCTGGATGTACATGATTGGTTGATTCTTTGGTGATGTCATAATTACGTTGGTAGTTAATCTAACCTGTGAAGCATGCAGATCAGCTTCTGAAGTCCTAACCAATAGGAGAGCTCACTTGGTTGTATATCATCGCTATCATCTTCATTTTTGACCGTTTTCATTTTTCTATATTATTTAAACACAACAGCTTCCGTTATCATTCTGTCAAAGTAGGGACCAACTAATATGCTCCAAAATAGCACGGACATTTTTTTGGTTCCATTGACTTACATTGATCCAAGACGCACTCATTGGTTTAATACCAGATATGCATGTGACAAATTTGATTTGACTGCCTATGCCACGTTCTGTATTGATTTTTTTTTTTTTAGTTGTAAAGTGCCTTTATTGCTTTGTTTGCATACTTTGTTATTAAAGCTTCTTATATGTTTTTTCTTAAGGATGGTCGTAAAAGCCATTTTTTTGTTGGCGGCCATGTTGTTTGTGAGTTTTCTGTGACATTGTGTGCAGGTCCACCACTCACCACTAGGAGGCGCCTAGTGGAATAAAAGATCGCCTGGCGGCCTTTTTGTAAGACGTTCAGGGTTCTTTCCCTTGACCTGGTCTGGAACAACTCCTGCCCAGACCAGTCCGGCACTTCCACCACATTTGTCCATTTAGCTACAGCTTTGTTAGATTCTGTAAGATCTCTGTGGGACGTAGGGGACGGGTCCCTTTTGTTTATCTACCATTTTCTCCTGTTTATTGTAGGAAGTTAGGGCTAGTTTTGTGTATTGTTGTTTGCTTTGTTTTTGTTTTTGTTTGTTTGGCGTTTGTCCTGTCTATCACTCATTTGTTGAAAATAAATTAGCAGTTTTCTGGTTTTGAAAAGTGTCTGGTGTTTGGTTTGGCAGAGGTCAGGGGAGAGAAGCCACTCTCAATTTCTGTTACAGCCTGACCATAGACCACGTCGTGACAACAGTTTTTGTTTTCTCCAGTAAACTCACTATTTTGTAGATTTTTGGATTTTTCTTTGGGCAGCAACAATAACTATAACTACAAACCACAAAGTAAACAATTCTCAATAATTCATTTTCTTTTTCCATACTCTGACCTTTGTGTTTGCACCCAAAACTTAGCAATGCAATGCTACAAAACTTGCAGTTTAAACACCACAAGCATGAAAATCGTGTTAAATAAAATCTCTCTGAAAGCCTATTTGAGATTATACAACTCAACACACATTCAGGCAAGTGAGCAATGAATGCAGTTGGCGCATTAGCTTCCATTGTTAGCTACAATATTAGCCACATAGCTTACTGATCAACAACGTTTGGGGTTGAGATGAAAACTGTGCAAATGACTTTTTTAACCAAGGAACGTAAATGCATTCCTTTAACATCCATGAAAGTGGACTTCTTGGAGATGTTGGCTGAGAAATGACTTCACGAATGCCCTCATAACCCCAGCAGACACTGAGCCCACACAGCACTCCTACACCGCACCACACAAAGGAAGGCGGCCATTAATCAAAAGAACTAACTCTTTCTCTGTTAAACTCTTTTCACTTCATCTGAATCCACAATGAAACCCGAACGGCCTTCTTCGGGTCGCATGTCTGAGCTGGGCTGAGAAAGGAGGAAGTGAACGAGAGGTGGCTGTTCTGACACAGAGGGCAGTTGTGTAACATGGTGGCACCTGCAGGCCGGCTCTTTTCTCCTCACAGGCAGCAGTTACAGCACTTTGGGGCCCGTCTGGGGGGGCCGGGTGCCTCTTCCTTTTATTCTTTCACACATTAACCACAAACGATCGAACATAAGACCCTGCACAGGAGCGAAGACGCTAATTTACATCCGCTATTTGCTAATGCTAATGCTAACAAGTACCTGAGGTTTATCCTGCTATTTAGCACGGTGCTAACTGCAAGCTAAACTAAATAATCAAACCTAAATGGTTGTGTTGTCATTCATGTTTTTTCTCTGAGGAATAATTTATGGGTTATTCCAAATTTTCTGCTAATGTGGCCAATATAAATGTCTCAAAGCAGATATGTTCTGTCAAAGGGGCCTTTTTTGCCCCTATGTTGCCAAATCTTCTTAATAATGAAAATATTAGAACTAAGAATATCAGAACTAACTTATAGCATAGCATAACTATGGCTTTTTTAATAGCCTGTTAATAATAATAATAACAACAATACACTCTTTATTTATTGAGCTTTTTCCTGTTTATCAGTAATAACAAACTTAATGGCCAAAGATAAATTTCAAATTTATAGCTACTAAGATGTTAGAGTTTTAATTAAGCGCTGAGTTAAAGAGAGACGTTTATAATTATTTATTAAAAGTGAGCACTGATCCTGACTGTCTAATGAAAGTTGGAACTGAGCTCCACAGTTTAGAAGCAGAAGAGCTGAAAGAGTCTCTCCAGGTTCTCTGTATGTTACTGAAGGTGTGCAGAAGGTCAGTATCTGCAGATCTAAGATCAGCAGCTGGAACATAAACAGAGAGACGTTCTGTTGCAGGTTCTAGATTATTTAGAGTTTTATAGACGAGTACAGAAGTTTAAAGTCTGGTCTAAAAGATACAGGTAGTCAGTGCAGCTCTTTTAAAACAGGACTGATCTGAGATCTGTTTAGTGTTTGTTAGGATCCCAGCTGCTGCGTTCTGGACCAGCTGGACTGTTTTCTTAGGAACTCCAGTAAGAGACCATTACAGCGATCAACTCTGACCATTACAGCGACCAACTCTGACCATCACAGTGACCAACTCTGACCATCACAGTGACCAACTCTGACCATCACAGTAATCAACTCTGACCATTACAGTGATCAACTCTGACCATCACAGTGATCAACTCTGACCATCACAGTGACCAACTCCGACCATCACAGTGACCAACTCCGACCATCACAGTGATCAACTCCGACCATCACAGTGATCATCTCTGACCATCACAGTGACCATCTCTGACCATCACAGTGACCATCTCTGACCATCACAGCGATCAACTCTGACCATCACAGCGATCAACTCCGACCATCACAGCGATCAACTCTGACCATCACAGTGATCAACTCTGACTCTCACAGTGACCAACTCTGACCATCACAGTGACCAACTCTGACCATCACAGTGACCAACTCTGACCATCACAGTAATCAACTCTGACCATTACAGTGATCAACTCTGACCATCACAGTGATCAACTCTGACCATCACAGTGACCAACTCCGACCATCACAGTGACCAACTCCGACCATCACAGTGATCAACTCCGACCATCACAGTGATCATCTCTGACCATCACAGTGACCATCTCTGACCATCACAGTGACCATCTCTGACCATCACAGCGATCAACTCTGACCATCACAGCGATCAACTCCGACCATCACAGCGATCAACTCTGACCATCACAGTGATCAACTCTGACTCTCACAGTGACCAACTCTGACCATTACAGAGATCAACTCCGACCATTACAGAGATCAACTCCGACCATCACAGCGATCAACTCTGACCATCACAGTGACCATCTCTGACCATCACAGTGATCAACTCTGACCATCACAGTGACCAACTCTGACCATCACAGTGACCATTTCTGACCATCACAGTGATCAACTCTGACCATCACAGTGACCAACTCTGACCATCACAGTGACCATCTCTGACCATCACAGTGACCAACTCTGACCATCACAGTGATCAACTCTGACCATTACAGCGATCAACTCTGACCATTACAGCGATCAACTCTGACCATTACAGAGATCAACTCTGACCATCACAGCGATCAACTCTGACCATCACAGTGATCAACTCTGACTCTCACAGTGACCAACTCTGACCATTACAGAGATCAACTCCGACCATTACAGAGATCAACTCCGACCATTACAGCGATCAACTCTGACCATCACAGCGATCAACTCTGACCATCACAGTGACCATCTCTGACCATCACAGTGATCAACTCTGACCATTACAGAGATCAACTCTGACCATCACAGTGATCAACTCTGACCATCACAGTGACCAACTCTGACCATCACAGTGATCAACTCTGACCATTACAGTGATCAACTCTGACCATTACAGCGATCAACTCTGACCATTACAGCGATCAACTCTGACCATTACAGCGATCAACTCTGACCATTACAGAGATCAACTCTGACCATCACAGTGATCAACTCTGACCATTACAGTGATCAACTCTGATCATTACAGTGATCAACTCTGACCATTACAGTGATCAACTCTGACCATTACAGCGATCAACTCTGACCATTACAGCGATCAACTCTGACCATTACAGCGATCAACTCTGACCATTACAGAGATCAACTCTGACCATCACAGTGATCAACTCTGACCATTACAGTGATCAACTCTGATCATTACAGAGATCAACTCTGACCATCACAGTGATCAACTCTGACCATCACAGTGACTAACTCTGACCATCACAGTGATCAACTCTGACCATCACAGTGATCAACTCTGACCATTACAGCGATCAACTCTGACCATTACAGTCACCAACTCTGACCATTACAGTCACCAACTCTGACCACTACAGCGATCAACTCTGCTTATAAGAAACACATGAACAAGTTTCTCTGTGTCGCTCTGGGATAGAAAAGGCTGAACATTGAATATTTATAAAATGAAAAGAAGTTACTTTAGTGTCTGTGTTTACATACGGAATAAAACTAAGCTCAGGGTCTAAGACCACACCCAGGTTTGATATTGGTAGCTAAAGAAATGTAACGATGCATAACAAGACAGTTAATAATTAATGCAAATCTGCCACGACTGAAATCGATTGAGATGTAAAATAAATCGATAGTCTTTTGAAACAGCAGAGGGCGCTGGCGCGGTCTACCTCATTTGTTTACCACCAGTACATCACGTTAGTTGAATGTACGACGCCACGTTCAACAGTGTCAAAACTAGAGCGCGCCAGCGACCTCTGCTGTTTCAAAAGGCTATCGATTGATTATCGATTCAAACTGTCTTTCTTTACATCCTTTACTGTGTTTTTCTCTCTTGACTTGACTACCGTTGGCTGCTCTCCACGCATGAGTTTCCGGAGGGGGCGGGTTTGACAGTTTGGGGGCGGGACATGGGCCAAACGCTATTGGCTGATGGCACTTGGTTTCGTGACTGACCGCTCACTATGAACAGCCTTGCAAACTACTCAAACAAACACGGTGGACGAGGAGCCGACAGAAAGCCGAGAGGAAGATTAACTTTGGTTTATTTAATTTAATTAATGATTTAATAGTCTTATCAGTTTTTATAAGCCCATATTCACTACAATTTACTTTGATAAAGAAAAGATTAAGCAAAATACAGCATTTTGTAGTTTTGTTATAGATAATCAAAGGAAACTTTGTGGGTCATAGTTTGTGTTTTAAAAAAAATGTGAGAAAATGATATCGTGAGGCCAGCATCATGAATCACACTGCATTGTGAGTTGCGAGAGTATCGTTACATCCCTTCCCCATACCATAACAGATTATGGCTTTTTCACCTCTGACTGATAAACAGTTGAAAGGTCTCTTTCGTCTTTGGCAGATTGAAGAGAAACATGGATTTATCTGACCATCTGAGATGAACCAAAGAAGCCCAGAGAACTCAGCAGCGTTTCCTGCATGTAAGTGATAAATGGCTCGTTTTCCTGTGTAAAGGTTTACGTTTCATTTCTTGTTTGTCTGAAGGACTTCCGAGCCCGTGTGGCTATATTTAACACAGCAGCACGTCAGTTTCTCATGCGGTGCCGTCTGAGGGCTCAAAGGTCACATACATTCGACAGTGGTTTCTGGCCTCACACTACACAATCTTCAGATTCCCTGAACTGTTTAACTGTTATTTACAGTAGATGTGAAAGAACCTAAATTCTTTGCAATCTTCTGTTGAAAAATGTGTTAGAGTGTCCAATTCTATCTTTAGCTGCAAAGTCTAAGCCTTTGGTAGAAGTGGCTTTCATGATCCTCTCACCTGCTACCATCTCACATGCTTAATATATACATCGATTAGCCATAAGATTAAAATCACCTGCCTGTTTTATCAGCCCCACCTACCATATAGGAGCACTTTGTAGTTCTACACTTACAGACTGTAGTCCATCTGATTCACTGTATACATTATTTATATATTTATATTATTTATATTTATATACATTACCCTGTTCTTCAATGGTCAGGGCCCCCACAGGACCACCACAGACAGAGCAGGTACTATTTGGGAGGTGGATGGCGTGGTGGTGTGTTAGTGTGTGTTGTGCTGGTGTGAGTGGATCAGACACAGTAGTGCTGCTGCTGGAGTGTTTAAACACCTCAGTGTCACTGCTGGACTGAGAATAGTCCACCAACCAATACTATCCATCCAACAGTGTTCCAATAGGTAGGCATGTCTAATAGAGTGGACAGTGAGTGGACACAGCACTGCTGGGTCTGAACCACTCTCACCAGCGCAACACACACTAACGCATTGTCAGTATCACTGCAGTGGTGAGAATGACCCACCATGCAAATAATACCTGCTCTCTGGTGGTCCTTTGAGGGTCCTGAGTATTGAAGAACAGGATGAAAGGGGGCTATATATACACATATTGTTTAGCCAACCCATTCCTTTAAGCCTATTGAAATGTCTAATTCCAGAACTTCCTGAAGTTCTCACAGCCCCTGCTTGGTCCCCATGGTGTGCTAAAATGCTAAAAAGGTTTATTTGGCAACTGCGGCCATCTGACACCTCCTGGCCAACAATGAGCACTTCTCGCTTTCCAACGCTGGAATACAAAACAATAACAAACCCATTAACACGCTGAATCCACCCTGCTCAGCTATTCATCCACTCCCGACACCAGCAAGGCACTTTTCCCCCACAAGCCCTGCCCATCTTTACTCTCAGAGGAAGTGATACAGTCTTTACCTGCCTGGCAGGTAGCGGCTGTCACTGTGCGTTAAGCTCTGTGAAACAGGAAGCAATGCCCATATTAGAGCATGCAGATTATGAAACTTGGCAAAGCCACGGCTGGTGAGGCACATAAAGACCAGGCCAGACGCAAATCCCAGCTCAGACGACCGTACAGCACTACGCAGAGGCCCCATATACGGGAAACTTAATTGCCCTCAATATATTTTTTTGTATAGAAGAATCTGAAGTCATGTGTAAGCACTAGGGGTGGGCGATATGGCCCTACAATAATATCACGATATTTCATGGTATTTTTTGTGATAACAATACTCTTGGTGATATGACAAAACATTGAATTGAAAATAAAAATATTTCAAGAATACACCACTGCAACAAAATGCAAATAAAATTTTATTATTGCATATGATATAACACTGAGATATTAAAAAATACAAGTATTTTCATCAGATTGTAACAGAAGTCAATGATCCAGAATGTCACGATACTAAATAATGCACTCCAAATATCTCCATATATCCAGAACTGAAGTAAAGTGAATGATACTGGACAGATCAAATCTGTCTCTAGTAGATATAGAATGGGAAATAAGAAAAGTGTGAATTTTTCTTTTTCTAAAAACAGTAAAAAGTAGTACCGTGATAATTAGACATGGGTGATATGGCTCGATATTTCAGGGTATAATATCGTTCACGATATTCAAAAATATTGGCAATATTATTGTGTACGATACGATATGGCACACCCCTAGTAGGTTTTCAATCCATTCACTCCTCAGTCCATGTTTGGAAGCTAAGCTGCAAGAGACACAGTTTTTAAATTCATTGCATCTGTGATGTCACAAAAACAAACACATTGGCATGCATCCGCCTGGACTCATGCAGAGAAACATGCTATGACAATAAGCTAATCTCTGGCCTATTGGACCAGCTAGTGTACTGATAAACTGAGAGACTGACTGCTTAACTAGAACTAGCCTGGTCATATAACTACCAGGCCCAACAGCTCATCCACTAATAGCACAGACTTTGAATGAAAGTACTGACTACATGGCTTACTGTGAACCTTGTAATATAAAAAGTAAATAATATCACTAGTCTTACATGCTTTAAATGTCCAGGTGTAGGCAAATTCTGCCTTAAGTAGTATCAAACCTGGCCTGCATCTACAGCAGCTTAGTACTTCCTATACAGTGCGCTATGCAAGCTCTGAGATTCTGGCTTCTGCGCTCAAACAGTGACATTGTGTACACGTGGCTGAATCCAAAATCACTGTATGGATGCAGAGGCCAGTATTTTAGTGCACTACGCAGGGCGTAGGGAGCCATTTGAAATTCAGCAAAGCATGTAACTTATGACTTTTTGAACTTTCCTACAATTTAATCCCTATTTTTTATTGGATGCTCATAAGAATTCCTGTAATATTGCTATAGATATTAATTATATGGGATGTATGTACACATATATTTGATTTTGTATAGTATTTGATCCATATTATGCACGTTCTACACATTAGAAGCATCCAATCTATACAAATCACATACATAATTTTCAGAAAATTCTAAGAGCACGCTAAGCTTTCATTAAGTGCCACTAGACGGCGCTGCAAACGATAACTGAATCCCAACACATGTAAAGCAATCCACTTAGCGTCTGCCTTTGTTGTTTATGACCGCGTTTGATCCCGATGTTTGTTACTTTGCATGAAAATGTTCTGGACAAACTGCCCACAACTGAGTCACAGGTCATGCCAATCAGTGCAAGAGAACAGTTTATTATAGTTGCTGATGTAACTCAGCATTAAATCACTAATGTGTCTGCTGATGGCAGGGCAGCAGAAACATAGAGACACATGTAAACTGATCCAGGATCAGATAAAGACCCCCACAATAATGTCTCCCTGGCTGTGTCCATGCTGTGGAATAATCAATAGTATACTGACCCCTATATTGGCCTACTTTCATAGTAAACAGTAGTACTTAATGAGAGCAATGCATTACTAGACAGCAAACATTTCAATCAAAACAATGATTTGCGAACCCTTCTGCAGACCAATGTGCCAACTGTGTCATGTGTTAAGTTAGTGGAGCAAATGCAAGTCATCCTAAACTCAGCTCTACCGACTGAAAAGCACTGCACGCCGACGGAGGGCAACAGGAGAAAGGACAATGATCAGTTACTGCCATCTCCTGGAAAGAAACTGTAACTGCAGGTTTGTAGCATCGCAGCCTTCTCGGAGTGAACAAGGTCACCACCTCCACACCTAACTAATTAGTTATTAGTAATTAGTTCAAACTTTTATTAAAGAACATAGGTTCTGCTGTTGTTCTGTTCTATGTTAATTAGTTTTCTCTACCACATACTTAAAAAAGCAGTAGCTGGCCATTTGCATGATGACAATGCATATTTATACTCAGCCCTAGGTGGTGTAGTGGTTAGTACGGTGGTGTAGTGGTTAGTACGGTGGTGTAGTGGTTAGTACGGTGGTGTAGTGGTTAGTACGGTGGTGTAGAGGTTAGTACGGTGGTGTAGTGGTTAGTACGGTGGTGTAGTGGTTAGTATGGTGGTGTAGAGGTTAGTATGGTGGTGTAGTGGTTAGTACGGTGGTGTAGTGGTTAGTACGGTGGTGTAGAGGTTAGTACGGTGGTGTAGTGGTTAGTACGGTGGTGTAGTGGTTAGTACGGTGGTGTAGAGGTTAGTACGGTGGTGTAGTGGTTAGTACGGTGGTGTAGTGGTTAGTAAGGTGGTGTAGTGGTTAGTATGGTGGTGTAGTGGTTAGTATGGTGGTGTAGTGGTTAGTATGGTGGTGTAGTGGTTAGTACGGTGGTGTAGTGGTTAGTACGGTGGTGTAGTGGTTAGTACGGTGGTGTAGTGGTTAGTATGGTGGTGTAGTGGTTAGTATGGTGGTGTAGTGGTTAGTACGGTGGTGTAGTGGTTAGTACGGTGGTGTAGTGGTTAGTACGGTGGTGTAGTGGTCAGTATGGTGGTGTAGTGGTTAGTATGGTGGTGTAGTGGTTAGTATGGTGGTGTAGTGGTTAGTATGGTGGTGTAGTGGTTAGTACGGTGGTGTAGTGGTTAGTACGGTGGTGTAGTGGTTAGTATGGTGGTGTAGTGGTTAGTATGGTGGTGTAGTGGTTAGTACGGTGGTGTAGTGGTTAGTATGGTGGTGTAGTGGTCAGTATGGTGGTGTAGTGGTCAGCACTGTCTCCTCACAGTAAGATGATCTGGGTGGGATTCCCGGTCTGGGTGGTTCTGTGTGGAGTGTGTATGTTCTCTCCGTGCTTGAGTTGGTTTTATCCGGGTACTCCGGAGAACACATGCATGTTAGGTTGATCGGTCACTCTATATTGTCTGAAGGTGTGAGTGTGAGTTAGCTATGACCAGTCCACGGTGTGCGGCCCTGCCTTGACCCCAACTAGAAGATGATGGATGGACAGATACAGTAGATCACTAGCAGATCAGTACATTGCTATATATTAACTAATATAATTAATAGTGATGGTCTTGGTTCACACATGAAAACAGAGGCCTAGTATTGCTGTGAACTGCTTACAGAATGATTTTCACAGTATTGCTCTTCTGAATGATCTTAATATGCCAGAGTGCCTCAAAATAGCCAGGCTGACCCGACTGTCCAGACTAAGAGTGATTAATGCTAATTACCAGACAGAGATTACACAAAACAGATTAGTGGATAAACAAAGGAAACATGAATGTGATTTTTTTTTTAAACAGTGGCCTAAATGCAAAAAACAGAGAATATTCTGAAGTATTAGATTGAAAAACTGCTCTACAGCAGCCAAGGACATAGAAGAGACAGTCACTGGCGCCCCCACCTGGAAAGAAGCAGTGGAAGCAGCGCTGCAGTTCTTGGAACAGGAAACTGAGACCACAAATGCGAGAATCATTTCATGGTAAATGTGGTCACTCCACACCCATAGTCTAACCAGTGGTGTGGTCAAGACTTAAATACGATCAGCCTCCACAAAAATTCTAACAATGAATGGAAGTTTTTTAAGGGCCAGCTGCAGTTACACAAACGAGACCATGATCTTTCCACTAGCGCTCATTCACTACTGGGAATTCCATGAGTTCTGATCTGTATAAGAGACATAAATAAGCAAAAGAGTTTAGTTTTACTGTATACTGTGGTCATTCCTAGTGGTTTGGTGTGAAATAGTTGATTATAGAGGCTCTGATTTCTTTACAGTGCTGGTAAATGGAACCAGGGGTCGC
The DNA here is from genome assembly GCA_021613375.1 of Megaleporinus macrocephalus. Lineage (NCBI taxonomy): Eukaryota > Metazoa > Chordata > Actinopteri > Characiformes > Anostomidae > Megaleporinus > Megaleporinus macrocephalus. Next base: position 31,868,389 of record CM038723.1, read on the forward strand.
CATGTCTACAACACAGATAGAGCAATTTTATTTTCCATCAAAAGCACCAGTAAACCTACCCATGTGTCTTCTGGGTTTTATCTATAATGTTGATGATAAGCTGAGCTACACCGTCGTTCTTTTGAATGTGGTCTGAAGCAGCTGTTCTATTAGTTACAGTAGTTTAATGTACTCAACGACACATTTCACAACCATAACCCCTCCCAGTTTAACCAAAACTCCTCCCAGTTCAACCAAAACTCCTCCCAGTTCAACCAAAACTCCTCCCAGTTCAACCAAAACTCCTCCCAGTTCAACCATAACCCCTCCCAGTTTAACCAAAACTCCTCACAAGACAACCAAAAACCACTTCCAGTATAACCAAAACTCCTGTCAGGATAAGCAAAACCCCACCCAGCAAAACCGAAACGCCTCCCAGTTCAACCAAAACTTCAGGTATAATCAAAAGACGTTCCAGTATAACCGAAACTCCTCCCAGTACAACCCAAACTCTTCCTAGTTCTATCCAAATCCTTTTACAGTAGGGGTGTGCCATATCGTATCGTACACAATAATATCGCCAACATTTTTGAATATGGTGAACAATATTATACCCTGAAATATCCAACCATACCACCCATCTCTAATTATCACACCAGGTACTACTTTTACTGTTTTTAGAAAAAGAAAAATTCACACTTTTCTCATTTCCCATTATATATCTACTAGAGACAGATATCTGTCCAGTATCATTCACTTTACTTCAGTTCTGGATATATGGAGATATTTGGATAGCATTATTTAGTATCGTGACATTCTGGATCATTGACTTCTGTTACAATCTGATGAAAATTCTTGTATTTTTTAATATCTTAGTTAACGGTGTGCCATATCATATCGTATGCAATAATAAAATTTTATTTTTTATTTTGTTGCAGTGGTGTATTCTTGAAATATTTTTATTTTTAATTCAATGTTTTGTTATATCGCCAAGAGTATCGTTATCACAAAAATACCTCTACTTCACAGAACAATCTAACCTTCTTTCAGTACATCCAAAGTCTAACCCTCCCAATACAACAAAACCATTCATATTACAACCAAAACTACCTCCAGTACAACAAAACCATTCATATTACAACCAAAACTCCCTCCAGTACAACAAAACCATTCATATTACAACCAAAACTCCCTCCAGTACAACAAAACCATTCATATTACAACCAAAACTCCCTCCAGTACAACAAAACCATTCATATTACAACCAAAACTCCCTCCAGTACAACCCAAAACTCCTTGCAAGACCAAAACTTCTTCCCGTATAACCGAAGCTCCTCCCAGTACACAACCAAAACCCCTGTCAGTGTAACCAAAACTCTCCACAAGACAACCAAAACTCCTCCCAGTACAACCAAAACTCCTCCCAGTACAACCCAAACTCTTCCTAGTGCAACTACAAATCCTTTACAGTACAATCTACCCTTCTTTCAGTACATCCAAAACCCCTCCCAATACAACCCAAACTCCTCCCAGTACAACTCAAACTCCTCCCAGTACAACCCAAAACTTTTTGCAAGACCAAAACTTCTTCCCGTATAACCGAAGCTCCTCCCAGTACACAACCAAAACCCCTTTCAGTGTAACCAAAACTCTCCACAAGACAACCAAAACTCCTCCCAGTACAACTCAAACTCTTCCCAGTACAACCCAAACTCTTCCTAGTACAACCAAAATCCTTCACAGTCCAATCTACCCTTCTTTCAGTACATCCAAAACCCCTCCCAGTACAACCAAAACTCCTCCCAGTACAACCAAAACTCTTCCTAGTGCAACCAAAAATCCTTCACAGTCCAATCTACCCTTCTTTCAGTACATCCAAAACTCCTCCCAATACAACCCAAACTCCTCCCAGTACAACCCAAACTCCTCCCAGTACAACTCAAACTCTTCCCAGTACAACCCAAACTCTTCCTAGTACAACCAAAATCCTTCACAGTCCAATCTACCCTTCTTTCAGTACATCCAAAACCCCTCCCAGTACAACCAAAACCCCTCCCAGTACAACCAAAACTCTTCCTAGTGCAACCAAAAATCCTTCACAGTCCAATCTACCCTTCTTTCAGTACATCCAAAACCCCTCCCAATACAACTCAAACTCCTTCCAATACAACCCAAAACCCTCCCAGTACAAATGAAACCCCTCCGCACGCAGTACATCACTGGGCTCCAAAAGGAAGCATACTTCAAACACCAAGCGTGTCTCAGCTGAGTGATTACATTTTTTCGGTGGGAGGAAATCTGAGCATGTTTTTGCCCAAACTAAACACTTCATGTTCCCGATGAACTTCCAAGGAACAGAATCAGCCCCTCGTTTTCTAGAAGCACAGGGTATTTTTAAACAGTCCAGTCATTTCTTCCTAGCAATTCACAGAAAGACATGATAAGGCAAGAACAGTACAGTATTTCTTCAATGAATCACGCTCACTCCACTCAGCTCCACACTTATTCAGAAATCACTCTGAAACTCACTCTGGGTTAGGTTTATCTACACGGCCATGACAGCAAACATGACAAAACCAGCAGCAGTCACACAATAAAGCACCTGAATCAACAGCTCAGCATCATATCAGCATGTACACAGGCAATATGCAAACGATCCTTTAACCAATCACGGTGTTGTTTACTGTGTGCTGTGAGCATCCTGACCAATCACAGCTACAGAGAAGATTCTGTGGTTTCTAATGAATTCAGAGGTGCATCCGTAATCATCTACTTCCATACTACTCAGTAGGTGAAGGCCGAACAGCTAGTGTGTCTGCATACACAGTATATATCAAGCAGTACGCAGGTATAAGATGAGAACTGTAAATAATATAGATGGAAGGATCGATCGGCTATGTATCGATATCGGCCAATTTTTAATCAAAATATGTGATCGGCTGATCCAGAGAGCCGATAGATGGCGAGCCTAATTTCTGTATTTCCAGCTAGCGTTTCATTCAGACGGAGACCTGCAATTCCTATCTGAACCACTAGGTGGAAATACATACCGTGTCTCGTGGGGAACCAAGACAAAGACATTTAACACTATTAATCTGATACGGCACTTCAGAGACACCACACAGCTGAATACAGTGAGTATCAGTAAACAGCAGAGCTAGCACACACAGCTAACACTAAACAAATAACCCAGAACACCTACAGACCAGATCTGACCGGTACGAACAGAACAGCAGCAGAAACAGCCAGAGAGCTTAAAGAACCACAGCCAGAGTGATTGAGTTTATAGTTCTAGATAAGCAGCTTCAACCATGTTTCATGACTTGCTTGTGCTAATAACTACATGTAGCGCTGTCGTGGCATATAGCCCCGCCCTCTATCGGTATCGGCTATCAGTGGATCAAGCTGAAAGGTGATCGACAATCGGAATCGACCTCAAAAATGCTGATCGGTCCATCTCTACTTAATAATACTGGGTTGTTTCCACATAGAGAAGCTTGGAAAGGGTTAAATAAACACACTGACGTATGTAAAAGCACTACTTACTGTATTAATACTGTTTAAATATTTCAATAATTAAGTAAATATAAGCTTCCAGTTTGGACAAACAGCTTTTTAAGTATAATAAATATAATATATTGTTGCTGTCCAAAGACAAACTAGTACCTCCAAATTAGTAACTTTACAGTCTTTACTTTCAATGTAAGTCAATGGAACCAGAATTATTTCCAAGCTATTTTGGAGCATTTTTATTGGCCCCTTCGTCATGAAATTTGCATTAAATTTCACAGTTGTGTTCAAATGATGCCGAAAATTTTAAATCAACAAAAATGGAGATGCATGAGATGATATAAAACCCTTGCACAGTACTGTAGAGTAGAAACAAGCATCGTGGTCTGATTGTTTAAACTTCCCAAGCGTTCATGGAGATAATGTTCTCTGGGCCAAAGAAGAATCCATCCAGACTATTACTGGCTGCTCTGAATCTGAGATGGAAACCATCCACCAAAGCATCCACGGTCTCATGCTGCAGCTCCGTATTGATCTATCTAATTCACCAATTCTCTTTAGTGTTCCAAATAGTTGGAGATTAAATACCACCCCCCAAAAAATTCCTTTCGTTCAACCCCTAATAAAACTGAACCATGGATCAGAAATAGCTCTAAACCAAACTATGGGTTTGGAAATGTTACTATACCTTTAATTGTTGCCACCATTAAGTTCAATTGTCAAGATCAGTCATGGAATTTGGTGGGGGCGGGGGGTATTGGTGGGTAACCTGCACATCTGGAAAGCACCACTAACTCTGAGAGGTAGATATACGCAGCTTAAAGCACCAGACTGCCTTCTAGACGACGTCTTTTTCAGGGCCATCCATGCTACTACTGTAAATCTGATCACACCAAGAAACCTTCTGAACGTGTCACAACAGCACGGCCGCATAATCAGAGTGTACGAGTTCTAGACTGGCCGGCCTGCAGTCCAGACCTGTCTGCCATTGAAGAGATTTGGTGTATTATGAAGCATAAGCTGAAGACTTGTACCGAAGAAAGGCCTCCAGATCAAAAATTGAATGAGTGTCTTCAGTCGCCAGACAATTAAAAGCAGAGGTGATGTAACGCAGTGGGAACATGTTGCAGGCATTCGATTTGGAATGACGTTTCATACGGTTTCATAAGATAAAACATCCAGTGTGGTGTTTTTTGAAGCATTTCACATTCTGTCCCAACTTTAAAAAAAAAAAAAAATTTATTGGAAATATGGAAACATACAGAGTAGAATGCATGTTCATTAGTCAATATCCAGTACATATATTCAGTACATGCAAAACCCCTCCCTGTACAACTCAAACTCATCCCAGTACAACCTAAACTCTTCCTAGTGCACCACAAATCCTTCACAGTACAATCTACCCTTCTTTCAGTACATCCAAAACCCCTCCCAGTACATCAAAACCCCTCCCAATACAACCCAAACTCTTCCCAGTACAACTCAAACTCCTCCCAGTACAACTCAAACTCCTCCCAGTACAACTCAAACTCCTCCCAGTACAACCCAAACTCTTCCTAGTGCAACCACAAATCCTTCACTGTCCAATCTACCCTTCTTTCAGTACATCCAAAACCCCTCCCAGTACATCAAAACCCCTCCCAATACAACCCAAACTCTTCCCAGTACAACCCAAACTCTTCCTAGTGCAACCACAAATCCTTCACAGTACAATCTACCCTTCTTTCAGTACAACCCAAACTCCTCCCAGTACAACTCAATATCCTCCCAGTACAACCCAAACTCTTCCTAGTACAACCAAAATCCTTCACAGTACAATCTACCCTTCTTTCAGTACATCCAAAACCCCTCCCAGTACATCAAAACCCCTCCCAATACAACCCAAACTTCTCCCAGTACAACTCAAACTCCTCCCAGTACAACCCAAACTCTTCCTAGTGCAACCACAAATCCTTCACAGTACAATCTACCCTTCTTTCAGTACAACCCAAACTCCTCCCAGTACAACTCAAACTCCTCCCAGTACAACCCAAACTCTTCCTAGTACAACCAAAATCCTTCACAGTACAATCTACCCTTCTTTCAGTACATCCAAAACCCCTCCCAGTACATCCAAAACCCCTCCCAATACAACCCAAACTTCTCCCAGTACAACTCAAACTCCTCCCAGTACAACCCAAACTCTTCCTAGTGCAACCACAAATCCTTCACAGTACAATCTACCCTTCTTTCAGTACAACCCAAACTCCTCCCAGTACAACTCAAACTCCTCCCAGTACAACTCAATATCCTCCCAGTACAACCCAAACTCTTCCTAGTACAACCAAAATCCTTCACAGTACAATCTACCCTTCTTTCAGTACATCCAAAACCCCTCCCAATACAACCAAAACCCCTCCCAATACAACCCAAACTTCTCCCAGTACAACTCAAACTCCTCCCAGTACAACCCAAACTCTTCCTAGTACAACCAAAATCCTTCACAGTACAATCTACCCTTCTTTCAGTACATCCAAAACTCCTCCCAATACAACCCAAACTCCTCCCAGTACAACCCAAATTCCTCCCAGTACAACCCAAACTCTTCCTAGTACAACCAAAATCCTTCACTGTCCAGTCTACCCTTCTTTCAGTACATCCAAAACCCTTCCCAATACAACCCAAACTCCTCCCAGTACAACCCAAACTCCTCCCAGTACAACCCAAACTCTTCCTAGTGCGACCACAAATCCTTCACAGTACAATCTACCCTTCTTTCAGTACATCCAAAACCCCTCCCAGTACATCCAAAACCCCTCCCAGTACAACCCAAACTCCTCCCAGTAACCCTCAAACTCCTCCCAGTACAACCCAAACTCTTCCTAGTACAACCAAAATCCTTCACAGTACAATCTACCCTTCTTTCAGTACATCCAAAACCCCTCCCAATACAACCCAAACTTCTCCCAGTACAACTCAAACTCCTCCCAGTACAACCCAAACTCTTCCTAGTGCAACCACAAATCCTTCACAGTCCAATCTACCCTTCTTTCAGTACATCAAAAAACCCCTCCCAGTACATCCAAAACCCCTCCCAATACAACCCAAACTCTTCCCAGTACAACCCAAACTCCTCCCAGTACAACCCAAACTTCTCCCAGTACAACCCAAACTCTTCCTAGTGCGACCACAAATCCTTCACAGTACAATCTACCCTTCTTTCAGTACATCCAAAACCCCTCCCAATACAAGGGAGGGGCTTTGGATCAATCCATTTTAACCCCCCCCCCACTTCCCAGACGCATACCCACCCCTAAGAGAAAAAAACAAAAAACAAAAAAGAAAAAACTAGAGTTAGGGTTACCATCCATCCATCCCATAGACATAAACCAGTTATTTCAACGAGAGGTAACCAATATCCAGTCCAGTTCCATTACACTAGACACACACACATACATATACAAACACATACATAAAATAATACAAAATATTACTATAAAAAGCAGTATATTTCAGATTGTGTCTTATACCAGTAATACCATATACCAATGTTACAATTAAACATAAACTAATAAGAGTAAGGGGATCAATGACAGAGCTCTTCTAAGTACTATCAGGCATAGATTTAAGTTTACCTATATACACCAGAACAGGCTCCCAAATGGAAATGAATTTGTTTTTGGAACCTCTACGTGAGTATTTTATCTTTTCCAAGTGTATGAATTGCATCAAGTCACACAGCCACATAGATGTTTTGGGAGGACTTCTTGACTTCCAATGCAATAATATTCTTCTTCGAGCAAGCAGTGTTGTAAAAGCAATTAGGGCTGGGTATCGCCACTGATTTCCTGGATCGATTCGATCCTGATTCACAAGGTCCCAATTCAATTCAAATTCCTATTCGATTCAATTCAATATCGATTTAGGGATATTTCAGTTACTATAACATGTTTTGTTTAAATATTAAAGGGATTTTCAGAGAACTAATGTGGTAAACGTACAAGGAACACTCAACCTACCATTACTAAAAACATTAGTGTTTATATGTTTATATACTGTCCTGGTTTCTGAATCCAAAATGTAGCCAGACATCTGCTTTCAAGTTCTGGGGCACCTTCACTTGTGCTCCAGCCATGTTTAACTGATGGGAGAACTGGAAGGCTAATTTTAAAAGGTTGATCTCTGGTTTATTCAAATGAAGATAGATTTTAATCGAAAAATCTATTTTTTTAAACACACCCCTAAAAAGCAATGATGGTTTTGTGTCTGTTTATCCTATTACAGTCAGTGACACCAAATATGGCTGCTGCTGGTTAGGATGGAGATTAATGTTGAGTGCCTCCGACAGAATATTAAAAATCATAGACCAATAAGTTGCCAAAGCTGGACATGACCAAAACATATGCGTCCAATTGGCAGGTGCATTATAACATCGTGCATCTGAATTAGGATATATTTTGGCTTTGGATCTTTACTTGGATAAATGAGCCCGAAGTAGAATTTGAATTTGTATTATGTTTAGTTTTGCACAGGAAGTACTATTGTTTACTTTTTTTAGAGCACAGTTCCAAGTGTCCTCTTCCATGTCCATGCCAAGCTCCTTCCCCCAGTCTGTTCTAATTTTTTCTAGACTTGTGTTTTTAACCCTTGTGCGATTCTCTTTACTCCCCTTGTCCTATGGGTCAAAAATTACCCACCCTACCAAAGCCCCAAAATACAGCAGCTTAATTAAATTGTAAATCCAAAATTGATTTTGCATGATGAAACAACTTATTTCTCAACTCAATTTAATTAATTTATTATCATGATTTTTTTGTTACACAATACAAAAAGACAATCAGCAATGAACAGTATTAACACTGTGTTTTACCACAAACCAACAGTTTTCATTTATTCAGTAAAGGTTTATTATGCTATTATAAATGTGAAGTAACTACTTCTGAATTAATTATATTGAAAGGGAGATTTATTTTTTAATTTTTTTTTTAATTTTTAGGAAGTTAAATAATTCTCTCATAACACAATAAAACAACAAAATGTTGCTTGATTTTGTAAATAATTTTCAACATCAACTCTATTTAGCACATATAGGAGGTGAAATAGGAGGTGAAAAAATTGTCACATGTCACATTGTGCCCCCTCAGTCCAACTGTCAAATCAAGCACAACCCGCACCCCCCGGTTCTTCTGTGGTGCTCCACTCGGCAGCCTCCCTGTGTACACTGCAAGTTCCAGTTTCTTTGTGTGTGTGTGTGTGTGTGTGTGTGTGTGTGTGTTAGACAGTTTGCGTGTTGCCTTTGAACTTTTTTCTGGTGTTTAAATGCTTTTATAATTCAGGGGTCAAAAATTACCCAAAAGACTATCTTTGTACCCTAGTGGTGTACAGCCCACATGGAAACATAAACAAAAACAAAGGATCACTTTTTCTAATGCTGGGGTCCCTTTAGGAAAATTTCAAAGTTGGAAAAAAGATAGTTTAAGGTATTTTTTCTACAGCTGAACATGGTAGTGGGTCACTTTTGACCCGGAAGACAACACAAGTGTTAAGAGAAACTCTACATTTCTTATCCTCGAGACTAACCTTTTTGATTTAGGAGGGATTTCTAGCATGTCTTCTACTACTGAATTAGAAGATATATGTGGAAAGCTGGAGTCTTGACACCAAAGGAAGTCACGTACTTGAAAATATTGAAATAAGTCTGATTGACGGAGCCCAAACTTGCGCAACAGGTCGTCAAAACTTGCAAACACTGAGTTTATGTCCATATCCCTAAAGTTAGATATACTTTGTCTGCTCCAGAGAGAGAAGTCCAATTTAGCCGGGGGGAGAAGATGATTGCTGCTTATGGGACTAATATGAAGAAAACACATGTCCCAACTTTTTTGAACTAAGGTTTGCAGATTTTGGTCCATACACCCAACAACTGGACTTCCATCATCTACAGCACATAAGATAGTCACCAAGACGACCGCTCCGACGTCAAGGAGTCACTGCATGAATTCTGAGTCAATGAAATCTCATTACGGACGGCTCTGAGAGAGCAACGCTTCCTGCGAGCGTGCGGAGGGGAAGTCTTCTATCTCCATTGGCTGACATCCTGTCAGGCTGATATTTAACAGTACAGAGAATCAGCGCCATCCATTCCTGCATCATCACCTCAGTACCACAGTCTCCACATCTCACCCTCATCTTTTTCCATTTCATTCACCACCAAACGGCACATCTGTGGATCTACAAATATCAAATATCACAAATATCAAATATCATCTCGACTTTAAACCAGGGAGCAGAGCTGAATGGTGCAACCCAGAATTTCACAATCGCACAGAGCGGATGCGCATTACATCATCTCCAAAAGTTCTGGAACAACATCACTTCATTTCTAGACCCTCAGCTGGAGACAGACTGATACATATATATACCTATGTGTGTTGATACAGCAGATGTACTGTATTTATCCAGAACTAAATAAATAAAGCCAGTATTTCCAGGTAAATGAGCTAAAACTACATAAACCCACTACTACTCTAAAGTTTAGGCTCGCTAGACTCTACTCTGCATATATTACAGAAACTGTCTAATTAGTTCAGGTTTATTTTTAAGGATAAGAAACGTTGGGCTGTTTTAGGTTCATTTGTAGGCTGTTTATGTTGAAGAGTGTGAATACGGGTGGAGTGGTGGATTTCTGGAGTGGAGCAAAGGGCTGTGTTTTAAACTGTTCTTCTCACTATTCGGCACAGAGTTTATAAAACTAAAACTAATACAGCGTTTAGGATTGTGCGATATTGACAAACAAACGGTATCTGGATGTTATCAGTAATTTTGTCAATAACAATAATAAACAATATTTTGGATTATTTAAAAATGTGTTTGTAAAAGTCTTATATTTTACTAGCTTGTACTTCTTAAAGGATATTAATATCCATCCATCTATTACTTTCCTCTTTATCCCACTAGTCGGGGTCATGGGGGGCTGGAGCCAATCCCATCGTCATCGGGTGAAGGCTCTCTCCCAAAGCTCCTTATACTCCTCACACTCTGTTTATACTCCTCACACTCTGTTTATACTCCTCACACTCTGTTTATACTCCTCACACTCTGTTTATACTCCTCATACTCTGTTTATATTCCTCACACTCTGTTTATACTCCTCACACTCTCTTCATACTCCTCACACTCTCTTCATACTCCTCACACTCTCTTCATACTCCTCACACTCTCTTCATACTCCTCACACTCTCTTCATACTCCTCACACTCTCTTCATACTCCTCACACTCTGTTTATACTCCTCACACTCTCTTCATACTCCTCACACTCTCTTCATACTCCTCACACTCTCTTCATACTCCTCACACTCTCTTCATACTCCTCACACTCTCTTCATACTCTGCTCATACTGTTCATACTCTTCACACTCTGTTCATACTCTTCATACTCTTCATACTCTCTTCATACTCTTCACACTCTCTTCATACTCCTCACACTCTCTTCATACTCCTCACACTCTCTTCATACTCCTCACACTCTCTTCATACTCCTCACACTCTCTTCATACTCCTCACACTCTCTTCATACTCTCCTCATACTCTGTTCATACTCTTCACACTCTGTTCATACTCTTCACACTCTCTTCATACTCTTCACACTCTCTTCATACTCTGCTCATACTCTGTTTATACTCCTCATACTCTGTTCATACTCTTCACACACTGTTCATACTCTTCACACTCTCTTCATACTCTTCACACTCTCTTCATACTCCTCATACTCTCTTCATACTCTTCACACTCTCTTCATACTCTTCACACTCTCTTCATACTCTTCACACTCTCTTCATACTCTTCACACTCTCTTCATACTCTTCATACTCTGTTCATACTCTGTTCATACTCTGTTCATACTCTGTTCATACTCTGTTCATACTCTTCACACTCTGTTCATACTCCTCACACTCTGTTCATACTCCTCATACTCTCTTCATACTCTTCACACTCTCTTCATACTCTTCACACTCTGTTCATACTCTGTTCATACTCTGTTCATACTCTGTTCATACTCTTCACACTCTCTTCATACTCTTCACACTCTCTTCATACTCTTCACACTCTCTTCATACTCTTCATACTCTGTTCATACTCTGTTCATACTCTGTTCATACTCTTCACACTCTCTTCATACTCCTCACACTCTGTTCATACTCCTCACACTCTGTTCATACTCCTCATACTCTCTTCATACTCTTCACACTCTTCACACTCTGTTCATACTCTGTTCATACTCTGTTCATACTCTGTTCATACTCTTCACACTCTGTTCATACTCTTCATACTCTCTTCATACTCCTCATACTCTGTTCATACTCCTCATACTCTGTTCATACTCCTCATACTCTGTTCATACTCTTCATACTCTGTTCATACTCTTCATACTCTGTTTATACTCTTCATACTCTGTTCATACTCCTCATACTCTGTTCATACTCCTCATACTCTGTTCATACTCCTCATACTCTGTTCATACTCCTCATACTCTGTTCATACTCCTCATACTCTGTTCATACTCCTCATACTCTGTTTATACTCCTCATACTCTGTTCATACTCCTCATACTCTGTTCATACTCCTCATACTCTGTTCATACTCCTCATACTCTGTTCATATTCTTCAAACTCTGCTCATACTCTTCATACTCTGCTCATACTCTTCATACTCTCTTCATACTCTCTTCATACTCTCTTCATACTCTCTTCATACTCCTCATACTCTCTTCATACTCTCTTCATACTCTTCACACTCTGTTCATACTCCTCACACTCTCTTCATACTCTCTTCATACTCTCTTCATACTCTCTTCATACTCTCTTCATACTCTCTTCATACTGTGTGTGGTTTGTTGGGAGATGATGAACAGGTTAGCTGTGTTGATCTTTAACGTCTGTTTTTTTACAAAGTCTGTAAACTGCCGTCTTCTAAGCAACGTCAGAGTCAGAGTACTTGATAATGTGAGCTCGCACACTGTTAACACAGCAATTAAGATATTATCGTAGAAAATATATATCGCACACTCCTAACTGCATTAAGGACTGTAACCTTGAATCATCTAAGTTTCTCCTAAAACTTCTCCTAAACTCCTAAAAAAATAAAAAATATTACAGTATTTTAGTATTTTGCCATTTGCCTTTAGTGACACTCTACATTTAGCAATAAATAAATAACTAAATAATATCAGAATCCCAAAATAAAAACCCCAAAATCTGCCCAACCAATGTCCAAACAGCCTTAAATATTTTTGGTAATTATTTTTTATACAAATAATAACTAAATAACACAACTGTCACATATTCTGGAAACAACAAGCAAGGAGTATAGATTTAAGCACCACTGTTACAATACAAGTCATGCTGGATATTAACTGGATATTATAAATTCAGGTTTGATGCTATACAGTCACCCCTGTTCTTCATTCTAGACAAATTAAAACCGACATAGAACCACTGTATGCAGCTACATTGATTTTTAATTCTTAAAGAAACAGTGTTGCCACATTCATACACTACAAGACTAGATCCCAGTATGATTAATGTGGTTTGCACTGGCCCAAATTCAGTCAGTATATCAAATAACTGAACACCTGAGCATGACAATCTGAAGTACAGAGGTTTCTCACTGGGTCATATTCCAAACAAGAACCATTGCAGTCTGGACTCCAGACCAGGCAGGTCTGATTGGCATAGCCAATGTCCAGTGAAATGATTGGTATATCTAGTATATCGTCGCTGTCCAAAACAGATATCTCCAAAATGGTAAATTTACAGGACAGGCCAAAAACTGTCTTCCCTTTCAATGGAAGTCAATGGAACCAGAATTTTTTCCAAGCTGTTTTGGGGCACTTCTATTGGTCCATTCATCATGAAACTGATGTAGAAAAATAGAAATCAACAAAAATAGAGATACTTGTTTTGCACAGCGACGGTATTCAGTATATACAGTCAGCGGGATGGGGTAGGCAGTATGAGGGTGTGTCATCTCTATTGTGGTATATGGTCTCCGCTTTTAGAAAACTGAACAACTGCATGGATCATGGATTTAGACCAATCACAGCGAGCCTGAAAAACGTAACATGATCATAATAAGAGTAATTTTTCCATTTCATATCAAAGACGCCCGCAAACATATCTGCACCGACCCTCACAGATAAGGGCACAACGTACACACCTCCAAAACCCCAACCAAGAGTCAGGTCATACTGCAGAGCTCCACTTCAAGAAAACACTGATTGGCTATCAGTCAGATGAGCTGGGACGAAACCCAAAACATATTTGACGCAAACCAGAACTACTGTGTAATCAAACAGAGCAAACATTTACATTATCCATCTTTAAAATATCACACAAACAGTGCCGTGAGTACTCATTCCTCAGAGAAACCCAGGACTTCGCTCCGCTTTCTCTTCTACGTTCTGGTGTGGAGGCTGCCCTCTAGTGTAGGACTGCTCATCCTCTGGGCCGTGGACCACAAACGAGCCGCGAAGTTCTTGTTAAGTGATCCACTGGTCAGTACTAAGGGGGAGCAGTGGGTAATAGTGGGTAGGTAGGTTAGGGGTTATTGTAAACCTAGGGGTCAGGGGTTTAGTGTAAATGTAGGGGTTAGGGTTTAGTGTAAATGTAGGGGTTAGGGTTTAGTGTAAATGTAGGGGTTAGGGGTTTAGTGTAAATGTAGGGGTTAGGGGTTATTGTAAACCTAGGGGTCAGGGGTTTAGTGTAAATGTAGGGGTTAGGGGTTTAGTGTAAATGTAGAGGTTAGGGTTTAGTGTAAATGTAGGGGTTAGGGGTTATTGTAAACCTAGGGGTCAGGGGTTTAGTGTAAATGTAGGGGTTAGGGTTTAGTGTAAATGTAGGGGTTAGGGTTTAGTGTAAATGTAGGGGTTAGGGGTTTAGTGTAAATGTAGGGGTTAGGGGTTATTGTAAACCTAGGGGTCAGGGGTTTAGTGTAAATGTAGGGGTTAGGGGTTTAGTGTAAATGTAGGGGTTAGGGGTTTAGTGTAAATGTAGGGGTTAGGGTTTAGTGTAAATGTAGGGGTTAGGGGTTTAGTGTAAATGTAGGGGTTTAGTGTATATGTAGGGGTTAGGGGTTTAGTGTAAATGTAGGGGTTAGGGGTTTAGTGTAAATGTAGGGTTTAGGGGTTTAGTGTATAAATGTAGGGTTTAGGGGTTTAGTGTAAATGTAGGGGTTAGTGTTTAGTGTAAATGTAGAGGTTAGGGTTTAGTGTAAATGTAGGGGTTAGGGTTTAGTGTAAATGTAGGGGTTTAGTGTATATGTAGGGGTTAGGGGTTTAGTGTAAATGTAGGGGTTAGGGGTTTAGTGTAAATGTAGGGTTTAGGGGTTTAGTGTATAAATGTAGGGTTTAGGGGTTTAGTGTAAATGTTGGGGTTAGTGTTTAGTGTAAATGTAGAGGTTAGTGTTTAGTGTAAATGTAGAGGTTAGGGTTTAGTGTAAATGTAGAGGTTAGGGTTTAGTGTAAATGTAGAGGTTAGGGTTTAGTGTAAATGTAGGGGTTTAGTGTAAATGTAAGGGTTAGTGTTTAGTGTAAATGTAGGGGTTAGGGGTTTAGTGTAAATGTAGGGGTTAGGGTTTAGTGTAAATGTAGAGGTTAGGGTTTAGTGTAAATGTAGAGGTTAGGGTTTAGTGTAAATGTAGAGGTTAGGGTTTAGTGTAAATGCAGAGGTTAGGGTTTAGTGTAAATGTAGGGGTTAGGGGTTTAGTGTAAATGTAGGGGTTAGGGGTTATTGTAAACCTAGGGGTCAGGGGTTTAGTGTAAATGTAGGGGTTAGGGGTTTAGTGTAAATGTAGGGGTTAGGGGTTTAGTGTAAATGTAGGGGTTAGGGTTTAGTGTAAATGTAGGGGTTAGGGGTTTAGTGTAAATGTAGGGGTTTAGTGTATATGTAGGGGTTAGGGGTTTAGTGTAAATGTAGGGGTTAGGGGTTTAGTGTAAATGTAGGGTTTAGGGGTTTAGTGTATAAATGTAGGGTTTAGGGGTTTAGTGTAAATGTAGGGGTTAGTGTTTAGTGTAAATGTAGAGGTTAGGGTTTAGTGTAAATGTAGAGGTTAGGGTTTAGTGTAAATGTAGGGGTTTAGTGTATATGTAGGGGTTAGGGGTTTAGTGTAAATGTAGGGGTTAGGGGTTTAGTGTAAATGTAGGGTTTAGGGGTTTAGTGTATAAATGTAGGGTTTAGGGGTTTAGTGTAAATGTTGGGGTTAGTGTTTAGTGTAAATGTAGAGGTTAGTGTTTAGTGTAAATGTAGAGGTTAGGGTTTAGTGTAAATGTAGAGGTTAGGGTTTAGTGTAAATGTAGAGGTTAGGGTTTAGTGTAAATGTAGGGGTTTAGTGTAAATGTAAGGGTTAGTGTTTAGTGTAAATGTAGGGGTTAGGGTTAGTGTAAATGTAGGGGTTAGGGTTTAGTGTAAATGTAGAGGTTAGGGTTTAGTGTAAATGTAGAGGTTAGGGTTTAGTGTAAATGTAGAGGTTAGGGTTTAGTGTAAATGCAGAGGTTAGGGTTTAGTGTAAATGTAGAGGTTAGGGTTTAGTGTAAATGTAGGGGTTAGGGTTTAGTGTAAATGTAGAGGTTAGGGTTTAGTGTAAATGTAGGGGTTAGGGGTTTAGTGTAAATGTAGGGGTTAGGGTTTAGTGTAAATGTAGGGGTTAGGGTTTAGTTTAAATGTAGGGGTTAGAGTTAAGTGTAAATGTAGGGGTTAGGGTTTAGTGTAAATGTAGGGGTTAGGGGTTTAGTTTAAATGTAGGGGTTAGGGTTTAGTGTAAATGTAGAGGTTAGGGTTTAGTGTAAATGTAGGGGTTAGGGGTTTAGTGTAAATGTAGAGGTTAGGGTTTAGTTTAAATGTAGGGGTTAGGGTTTAGTGTAAATGTAGAGGTTAGGGTTTAGTGTAAATGTAGGGGTTAGGGTTTAGTGTAAATGTAGGAGTTAGTGGTTTAGTTTAAATGTAGAGGTTAGTGTTTAGTGTATATGTAGGGGTTAGCGGTTTAGTGTAAATGTAGGGGTTAGGGTTTAGTGTAAATGTAGGGGTTAGTGTTTAGTGTATATGTAGGGGTTAGGGGTTTAGTGTAAATGTAGGGGTTAGGGGTTTAGTGTAAATGTAGGGGTTAGGGGTTTAGTGTAAATGTAGGGGTTAGGGTTTAGTGTAAATGTAGGGGTTAGTGTTTAGTGTATATGTAGGGGTTAGCGGTTTAGTGTAAATGTAGGGGTTAGGGGTTTAGTGTAAATGTAGGGGTTAGGGTTTAGTGTAAATGTAGGGGTTAGGGGTTTAGTGTAAATGTAGAGGTTAGGGTTTAGTGTAAATGTAGGGGTTAGGGGTTTAGTTTAAATGTACGGGTTAGGGTTTAGTGTAAATGTAGGGGTTAGGGTTTAGTGTAAATGTAGGGGTTAGGGGTTTAGTGTAAATGTAGAGGTTAGGGGTTTAGTGTAAATGTAGAGGTTAGGGTTTAGTGTAAATGTAGAGGTTAGGGTTTAGTGTAAATGTAGGGATTAGGGGTTTAGTGTAAATGTAGAGGTTAGGGTTTAGTGTAAATGTAGGGGTTTGGGGTTTAGTGTAAATGTAGGGGTTAGGGTTTAGTGTAAATGTAGGAGTTAGTGGTTTAGTGTACATGTAGGGGTTAGGGTTTAGTGTAAATGTAGGGGTTAGGGGTTTAGTGTAAATGTAGAGGTTAGGGTTTAGTGTAAATGTAGCGTTTAGGGGTTTAGTGTATAAATGTAGGGGTTAGGGGTTTAGTGTAAATGTACAGGTTAGTGTTTAGTGTAAATGTAGGGGTTAGTGTTTAGTATAAATGTAGAGGTTAGGGTTTAGTGTAAATGTAGGGGTTAGGGGTTTAGTGTAAATGTAGGGGTTAGTGTTTAGTATAAATGTAGAGGTTAGGGTTTAGTGTAAATGTAGGGGTTAGGGGTTTGGTGTAAATGTAGGGGTTAGTGTTTAGTATAAATGTAGAGGTTAGGGTTTAGTGTAAATGTAGGGGTTAGGGGTTTAGTTTAAATGTAGGGGTTAGTGTTTAGTGTAAATGTAGGGGTTAGGGTTTAGTGTAAATGTAGAGGTTAGGGTTTAGTGTAAATGTAGGGGTTAGGGGTTTAGTGTAAATGTAGGGGTTAGTGTTTAGTGTATATGTAGGGGTTAGGGGTTTAGTGTAAATGTAGGGGTTAGGGGTTTAGTGTAAATGTAGGGTTTAGGGGTTTAGTGTATAAATGTAGGGTTTAGGGGTTTAGTGTAAATGTAGGGGTTAGTGTTTAGTGTAAATGTAGAGGTTAGGGTTTAGTGTAAATGTAGAGGTTAGGGTTTAGTATAAATGTAGGGATTAGGGGTTTAGTGTAAATGTAGAGGTTAGGGTTTAGTGTAAATGTAGGGGTTTGGGGTTTAGTGTAAATGTAGGGGTTAGGGTTTAGTGTAAATGTAGAGGTTAGAGTTTAGTGTAAATGTAGGAGTTAGGGTTTAGTGTAATTGTAGAGGTTAGGATTTAGTGTAGATGTAGAGGTCAGGGTTTAGTGTAAATGTAGGGGTTAGGGTTTAGTGTAAATGTAGAGGTTAGGGTTTAGTGTAAATGTAGGGGTTAGGGTTTAGTGTATATGTAGGGGTTAGGGGTTTAGTGTAAATGTAGGGGGTTAGTGTTTAGTGTATATGTAGGGGTTAGGGGTTTAGTGTAAATGTAGGGGTTAGGGGTTTAGTGTAAATGTAGGGGTTAGTGTTTAGTGTATATGTAGGGGTTAGGGGTTTAGTGTAAATGTAGGGTTTAGGGGTTTAGTGTATAAATGTAGGGTTTAGGGGTTTAGTGTATAAATGTAGGGTTTAGGGGTTTAGTGTAAATGTAGGGTTTAGGGGTTTAGTGTATAAATGTAGGGTTTAGGGGTTTAGTGTAAATGTAGAGGTTAGGGTTTAGTGTAAATGTAGCGTTTAGGGGTTTAGTGTATAAATGTAGGGTTTAGGGGTTTAGTGTAAATGTAGAGGTTAGTGTTTAGTGTAAATGTAGGGGTTAGTGTTTAGTGTAAATGTAGGGGTTAGTGTTTAGTGTAAATGTAGGGTTTAGGGGTTTAGTGTACATGTAGGGGTTAGGGTTTAGTGTAAATGTAGAGGTTAGGATTTAGTGTAAATGTAGAGGTTAGGGTTTAGTGTAAATGTAGGGGTTAGGGTTTAGCGTAAATGTAGGGGTTAGTGTTTAGTGTAGATGTAGGGGTTAGGGGTTTAGTGTATATGTAGGGGTTAGGGGTTTAGTGTAAATGTAGGGGGTTAGTGTTTAGTGTATATGTAGGGGTTAGGGGTTTAGTGTAAATGTAGGGGTTAGGGGTTTAGTGTAAATGTAGGGGTTAGTGTTTAGTGTATATGTAGGGGTTAGGGGTTTAGTGTAAATGTAGGGTTTAGGGGTTTAGTGTATAAATGTAGGGTTTAGGGGTTTAGTGTATAAATGTAGGGTTTAGGGGTTTAGTGTAAATGTAGGGTTTAGGGGTTTAGTGTATAAATGTAGGGTTTAGGGGTTTAGTGTAAATGTAGAGGTTAGGGTTTAGTGTAAATGTAGCGTTTAGGGGTTTAGTGTATAAATGTAGGGTTTAGGGGTTTAGTGTAAATGTAGAGGTTAGTGTTTAGTGTAAATGTAGGGGTTAGTGTTTAGTGTAAATGTAGGGGTTAGTGTTTAGTGTAAATGTAGGGGTTAGTGTTTAGTGTAAATGTAGGGGTTAGTGTTTAGTATAAATGTAGAGGTTAGGGTTTAGTGTAAATGTAGGGGTTAGTGTTTAGTGTAAATGTAGGGGTTAGTGTTTAGTGTAAATGTAGGGGTTAGTGTTTAGTGTAAATGTAGGGGTTAGTGTTTAGTATAAAGGGTTTAGTGTAAATGTAGGGGTTAGGGTTTAGTGTAAATGTAGGGGTTAGTGTTCAGTGTAAATGTAGGGGTTAGTGTTTAGTGTAAATGTAGGGGTTAGTGTTTAGTGTAAATGTAGGGTTAGTGTTTAGTGTAAATGTAGGGGTTAGGGTTTAGTGTAAATGTAGAGGTTAGGGTTTAGTGTAAATGTAGGGGTTAGTGTTTAGTGTAAATGTAGGGGTTAGTGTTTAGTGTAAATGTAGGGTTAGTGTTTAGTGTAAATGTAGGGTTTAGTGTTTAGTGTAAATGTAGGGGTTAGTGTTTAGTGTAAATGTAGGGGTTAGTGTTTAGTGTAAATGTAGGGGTTAGGGGTTTAGTTTAAATGTAGGGGTTAGTGTTTAGTGTAAATGTAGAGGTTAGGGTTTAGTGTAAATGTAGGGGTTTAGTGTAAATGTAGGGGTTAGGGGTTTAGTTTAAATGTAGGGGTTAGTGTTTAGTGTAAATGTAGAGGTTAGGGTTTAGTGTAAATGTAGGGGTTTAGTGTAAATGTAGGGGTTAGGGGTTTAGTGTAAATGTAGGGGTTTAGTGTAAATGTAGGGGTTTAGTGTATATATTTAACGTGCTGCTATCTGAAGTAATGGCTTGAGATGATATAGATCCTAATGTAATCTCTGTACAGATCTGAATATGTAATAGTTTTATTTTTTTCTAATGAGATGAGTTATGATCCAGTCCAAGCCTGTAAACCACAACATGCAGCGTACAGTAACTGCATTAACCGCAAATTATGACAAATACACTGATGCACTGTTGCCATATCGCCTGCCCTCATCTTGTCGGCTGGACAACAGACCAGGATTGATGAACATAGGCAGCGCAGAGAACTCCAGTATTTACCGAGCACGCAACATCTACTGAAACAGCATTAGTCAGCATTACTTCAGCCGCTGTCACCCAGCTCTGCTCCTCCTCACAGTGGTAAAAGTGGAAAGATGAGAAACTCGGAGAAGGAGAAGCACCTCCCTGTTTAATGAAAGGGTGTGCTTCCCATGCTTACTAATGAGCGTCAGGAATTAACAGTAGGGCTGTAGCTGTGTAGCCATGCGTGCAGGCCGCTGGCGAATAGAGGGGGAATCGCAGGGTTTGGTCCTTCATGGGCAAGTCTGGGCACCAAGTTTCATAGCCCTCATCGTAAACTGTGCACGCGTTCAGTGGCATCATTAACACTTACAGGGTTTGGCTCTTTCAGGAGGGATCTGAGCTGACTTGTCCCTTCATGTCCTCAGACTTGAAGCTTTAGCGCAGCCAAGGTTATCAACGATGATTTCAGCACTGCTAGTGAGAAAACCACAGTCTGAGTTATGGCTTGACCAAAAACCATATCTCAGCATTTCTAGGCCGAACGGCGATACACGATACTCAACATCTCAGCCAAAGCTCTGCACGAGAGGTCACAAGCACTTTTACTACAACAGACTGGGATCAAAATGAAATGCAGTGACTGGGTTTCAACACGTAGATATAAAAACGTTTGGCTGGTAGTGTATCTAAAACGTTTGGCTGGTAGTGTATCTAAAACGTTTGGCTGGTAGTGTATCTAAAACGTTTGTCTGGTAGTGTATCTAAAACGTTTGACTGGTAGTGTATCTAAAACGTTTGACTGGTAGTGTATCTAAACCGTTTGGCTGGTAGTGTATCTAAACCGTTTGGCTGGTAGTGTATCTAAACCGTTTGGCTGGTAGTGTATCTAAAACGTTGGGCTGGTAGTGTACTAAAACGTTTGTCTGGTAGTGTATCTAAAACGTTTGTCTGGTAGTGTATCTAAAACGTTTGTCTGGTAGTGTATCTAAAACGTTGGGCTGGTAGTGTATCTAAAACGTTTGTCTGGTAGTGTATCTAAAACGTTTGACTGGTAGTGTATCTAAAACGTTGGGCTGGTAGTGTACTAAAACGTTTGTCTGGTAGTGTATCTAAAACGTTTGTCTGGTAGTGTACTAAAACGTTGGGCTGGTAGTGTATCTAAAACGTTTGTCTGGTAGTGTATCTAAAACGTTGGGCTGGTAGTGTATCTAAAACGTTTGACTGGTAGTGTATCTAAAACGTTTGACTGGTAGTGTACTAAAACGTTTGTCTGGTAGTGTATCTAAAACGTTTGACTGGTAGTGTATCTAAACCGTTTGTCTGGTAGTGTATCTAAAACGTTTGGCTGGTAGTGTACTAAAACGTTTGGCTGGTAGTGCATCTAAACCGTTTGACTGGTAGTGCATCTAAACCGTTTGACTGGTAGTGCATCTAAACCGTTTGACTGGTAGTGCATCTAAACCGTTTGACTGGTAGTGCATCTAAACCGTTTGTCTGGTAGTGCATCTAAAACGTTTGTCTGGTAGTGCATCTAAACCGTTTGTCTGGTAGTGCATCTAAACCGTTTGTCTGGTAGTGCATCTAAAACGTTTGTCTGGTAGTGCATCTAAACCGTTTGTCTGGTAGTGCATCTAAACCGTTTGGCTGGTAGTGCATCTAAACCGTTTGTCTGGTAGTGCATCTAAACCGTTTGTCTGGTAGTGCATCTAAACCGTTTGTCTGGTAGTGCATCTAAACCGTTTGTCTGGTAGTGCATCTAAACCGTTTGTCTGGTAGTGCATCTAAACCGTTTGGCTGGTAGTGCATCTAAACCGTTTGTCTGGTAGTGCATCTAAACCGTTTGTCTGGTAGTGCATCTAAACCGTTTGTCTGGTAGTGCATCTAAACCGTTTGTCTGGTAGTGCATCTAAAACGTTTGACTGGTAGTGCATCTAAAACGTTTGTCTGGTAGTGCATCTAAACCGTTTGTCTGGTAGTGTATCTAAAACGTTTGACTGGTAGTGTATCTAAAACGTTTGTCTGGTAGTGTATCTAAAACGTTTGTCTGGTAGTGTATCTAAATCGTTTGGCTGGTAGTGCATCTAAAACGTTTGTCTGGTAGTGCATCTAAAACGTTTGTCTGGTAGTGTATCTAAAACGTTTGTCTGGTAGTGTATCTAAAACGTTTGACTGGTAGTGCATCTAAAACGTTTGTCTGGTAGTGTATCTAAAACGTTTGACTGGTAGTGTATCTAAAACGTTTGGCTGGTAGTGTATCTAAAACGTTTGTCTGGTAGTGCATCTAAAACGTTTGACTGGTAGTGAATCTAAAACGTTTGGCTGGTAGTGTATCTAAAACGTTTGGCTGGTAGTGTATCTAAAACGTTTGACTGGTAGTGAATCTAAAACGTTTGGCTGGTAGTGTATCTAAAACGTTTGGCTGGTAGCGTATCTAAAACGTTTGGCTGGTAGTGTATCTAAAACTTTTGACTGGTAGTGAATCTAAAACGTTCGGCTGGTGTGTACAAAATCATCCACTGGTTAAACATCCATAATACAATTTTTATTCCTAACACACTCACATTCTAAAAAAATAATCTGTAGATTAATCGACGAATCAAAAAAAATTGTTAGATTAACCGATTAAGAAATTAATTGTAAGGTGCAGCCCTAATATATATATATATATGTATTCATCTAGACAGCATCTGAGAACCTGTAAATGCCCACAGAATGCTCTCTCATGACGTCATGTTCTGATAAATAGGTGTGTTTAATGACTGTTTACAAACAACCGAGTAATCAAACCAATTACACCTTCAGAGCAGAGCCTGGACAGAAATTACAGCCTACACTCCTGGCAAACAAGAGAGTTTAATACAGAACCAAAACAAAGTTTTAACAACAGCAGAACCTGTGGTGATGACAGAACAGCATCACTTTATTTAAAGGTTCAACCAGAGAGAAGAACCATTTAACCACACACAGAACTATGTATATGGCCACGGCTTTTATTTGAAGAACCTTCAAATAACTCTTTTCCTTAAAGGGGATTTAAAGTTTACACTCCCAGCAAAACATGTTCTACATGGAACCAAGAAAGTGTTTGGACTGGAAACAACAGCTGAACATATGAATATG
The DNA here is from genome assembly GCA_021613375.1 of Megaleporinus macrocephalus. Lineage (NCBI taxonomy): Eukaryota > Metazoa > Chordata > Actinopteri > Characiformes > Anostomidae > Megaleporinus > Megaleporinus macrocephalus. The sequence continues at coordinate 31,891,685 of CM038723.1, forward strand.
AATATATATATATATATATATATATGACCACAGCTTTTACTGAATTCAAGTCTAATGTTCCATATAGTACCAATAGAGTTACTTGACTTGATTTGTAACAACAGCAGAACCAAAAAGGGTAACAATAATATATAGAACTGGTGAATATAAGCCAACACAACACTCTTAACCCTTTGATGTGTAACCTGGTTCCTAAGTGACACAAATGAGATTTTATCTTTTATATCTTTGCAATAAATTAATTTCATCATTTAAGCTTTCAAGAAACCATAAGTTTACTCATTTTAGATCATCAGAAATCCTGATTTTTATTTTGTTTATAAAATTAAAAATTAAATAAAAAAATAAATAAAAATCATTTTTGTATCTCTGCTTAAGACACAACATAAGTCACAATTAACCCTTATGTGTTCACTATGGAGTTTGATAGGAACTACTCATATTTGTAAACATTTGCATACAAACATATTAATAAACACTGTTTTTGTTCATGAAGTAATTAAATAATAATTAAAATACCGATTTATGATCAATAACAAGATTTTTAATGAACACTCTAAACATTAAATAATGAAATAAACTGATTTCAGTAGATAAACCAATGAGATACTCAGCAATACATACAATAACATAGGAAATGAATACGCATTAGAAGGGGATTGCTGAGCTTGTGTATCAGAGGGTTAACAAAAATGACTTATCATAACAGTAGCAGAGCCTTTCTTTTAAAATAGCTCTTTAAATAAGCATATACAACCATTTTTTCATCACAGAGAGGCCAAACAAACCTTTCACACAGTTCTTTGAGGGGTCACAGCTGTGTGTCCATATACAGAACTGTACAAAAGTTTTAGGCACTAGAACATTATTATATTTAAAAGTTTAAATACTCAAACAGTAGTAATGGAGTAAGTAGTGCTTTTACATACATCAGTGTGTTTATTTAACCCTTTCCAAGCTTCTCCTTCTATAAACAACCCAGTATTATTTACAGTTCTCATCTAATACCTGCTTTGACTGCTCAGTACTTCATTAAGCTAAATCAAGATTGCTGCTGAAGGAACTGAATACATTCATACAATGTCTGGGGCGTCCAGGAGAAATCTGGAACCTAACTTTATTCTTCAAACTGGAGCTCAAGATATTGGAGTTTCCAAAACTCTTGAGAAACAAAAAACGAGAAGAAGCTACAGGAAAACAAGCAAGGGCTCCTAACAACCACCTGGAACAAATAGAAAAAGCGTTTTTGACCTATTTGACTTGTAACAACAGCAGAACCCTTTCTGGTTCTAGAACAGCACCATTTTTTTTAAAAGAACCACATACAACACATTTTCTGTCACAGAGAAGAACCACACAACCATGCAAAGAACCACTGTCTGTTCTATAGAACTAGTGAAGAACCCATTTTTTAAAGGTTACATTCAGGCTTATCCACTTCCTTTATAGTTCCCGCAAAGGGTTATTTGACTCATTTCAACAGCAGAACCCTTTATCTAAAGGTTCTATCACAGAGAAGAACCATTCAAAAGGTTCGACAATAAAATAATTCACTCCTATGAGGACGAGTGTAAAAAAACTGAAGTTCAGACGGAGAAACAAGCAAGGATTCCTAACAACCACCTGGAACAAATGGAAAAAAGCATTTTTGACTTATTTGACTTGTAACAACAGCAGAACCCTTTCTAGTTCTAGAACAGCACCATTTTTTAAAAAGAACCACATACAACAGGTTTTCTGTCACAGAGAAGAACCACACAACAATGCAAAGAACCACTGTCTGTTCTATAGAACTAGTAAAGAACCCATTTTTAGAATTAGAATTTTAAAGGTAGCTTATATACTTTCTATAGTTCCCAAAAAGGGTTATTTGACTCAACAGCAACAGCAGAACCTGTTATCTAAATGGTTCTATCACAGAGAAGAACCATTCAAACGGCTCGACAATAAAATAATTCACTTCTATGAGGACGAGTGTAAAAAGAACTGGAGTTCAGACGGAGAAACAAGCAAGGACTCCTAACAACCACCTGGAACAAATGGAAAAAAGCGTTTTTGACTTATTTGACTTGTAACAACAGCAGAACACTTGTTGGTTCTAGAACAGCACCATTTTTTTTTAAAAAGAACCACATACAACAAGTTTTCCAACACAGACAAGAACCACACAACCATGCAAAGAACCACTGTCTGTTCTATAGAACTAGTAAAGAACCCATTTTTAAAGGTACATTCAAGCTTATTTACTTTCTTTATAGTTCCCGAAAAGGGTTATTTGAGTCATAACAACAGCAGAACCCTTTATCTAAATGGTTCTATCACAGAGAAGAACCATTCAAACGGCTCGACAATAAAATAATTCACTTCTATGAGAACGAGTGTAAAAAGAACTGGAGTTCAGACGGAGAAACAAGCAAGGGCTCCTAACAATCACCTGGAACAAATCGAAAAAAGCGTTTTTGACTTATTTGACTTGTACCAACAGTAGAACACTTGTTGGTTCTAGAACAGCACCATTTTTTAAAAAGAACCATGTACAACAGGTTTTCCATCACAGAGAAGAACCACACAACCATGCAAAGAACCACTGTCTGTTCTATAGAACTAGTGAAGAACCCATTTTTAAAAGGTACATTTAAGCTTATATACTTTCTATAGTTCCCAAAAAGGGTTATTTGACTCAACAGCAACAGCAGAACCTGTTATCTAAATGGTTCTTTCACAGATAAAAAACATTCAAACAGCTCGACAATTAAATCATTATTTCTATGAGAACGAGTTTAAAAAGAACTGGAGTTCAGACGGAGAAACAAGCAAGGACTCCTAACAACCACCAGGAACACCTGCACATACACACAAACAATTCACTAGAAACCAACTTCTAAGACTGAACTTTTTACTTTTACAGGTTTTAACTTTTTATAATTTTTGCTGTCACTGAAATACATACTGTATCAGCTTTTTAGACTAGAAAATAAATCAATCAAGTATGATCTCTGATTTCTGATCAGTCCTGAATAGCAACCACTTTGACCCAACAACCCATTTTTAAACATATGAATGAAACAGAGGCACTAATTTTAAATAATAATAGTCTAAAAAGTCTAAAACCCAACATTAGAGTAAAAATCTGCTGACTCTGTGACTCTGACACCTTAATACTGGATATAAAATTAATTCTAGGGTCTGTGTCACTCAAACAGACCCTCTGTTATTATTCATTCTTTAAATAGGACCTGGTGGACCTGTTGCAGGGGACGCCTGGCAGCAGCTCTCTATATGAATTACAGCAGAAGAAACAGAAACAGTGACATCATCGCCGGGACATTAGACTGAGAGTGTTTAGATGTGATTCGCTGTGGAGAAGTTTTATTTTACCTCCAGATTTCTCGGGTTTGCTCGCTGCTGGGCTGATCCGCGAAGAACGCGCTGGAAAACGCCTCCGGAGCAGCTCCGACACGACAGAGCCGAACTTCAGACCGAGCTGGACTCTCTCCAACGCCGCCCCGAGCTCCTTCTTCACCGCGGAATGAAGTATTTTCACTTGAAGGGTGACAGAGTTTATAACACTTCCACCCAGCCAACCACGCTAAGTGCAAAGAATGACGAAAACAACGACCTTCCGCAGCCAGAGAAGTGCGTAAGACAGGCGCCGCGTCCCAATCTGCAGCGCAGCAGCCTACTTAGGGACACTCAGCAGGGAGCACGCACGCCGTTGCCATTTCGAGGACGCTTCACGCTACAAAAAGGGCACAAAGTCAGTCATTTCACAGGAACTTGAGTACAAAACAAGCACAGACGCATAACAGGCATAACAAACGAGCGAAATAAGCGCAAAAATGTGAACTTTAAAACGCGACCAGGACATATTCTATATATATATGTATAAGCAGCAACGCAAGGGGGCGCAGTCTTAATGCATTTCACTCCTCCAGTCATCAAAAGCCTGGTCTACTGAGGTAATCGCTGCAGTGTGGTTTTAAACAGCCCAAAGTCAGCCACTGAGGTTTGATGTGAAACTCTCCAGCCTAGAGCTCACAAGTGGTGGTGAATGGAACCAGACGTCTGAAGAGAGGAAGGTCTCCAAAAGCCTCCTCACTGATAGATATCCTGTGAAATGGTTATGAATACTGTGCCAACTGTTTTATGTTAACTGTAAGAAGATTTGGCAGCAAAATTAAAGAGCCCAAAGTTCAGGGCTAAAATGAATTAAATAAATAAATAAAACACAGTAAATCAGTTTACATATTGTGTTAGGAAGACCCTGGGAGGCAATGGTTTAGCATTCCCTCACAATGATATGAAGTTCTCTGTCAATAACTCTGTTTTGGCCCACGAGGATAATAGTATTAGTGATAGTAGTATTCCCGAACATTGATTTGTGTTCCGTCGCAATGATTTGGAATTCTCTCACAATTATTTGTAATGATTTCGAATTCAATCAGAATTTGCCACATTATTTGAAATACTTCGCAATGATTTTGTACTACCACACATTGATTTTTTCAATTTGAGGTAGCACCACCTAAAAACTTTCTCCACAGTGATTTTGCATCTTACCTATCGTTTCTAATGTTTCTCATAGTAGCCATGAATTAGTTTCTTTGTGGTTGATCTGCTGGAACTCAAACTGTTAAATGGGTCTGTGCTGACTGGTGCGTTGAGAGTAAAGACAAGAAACTGCATATTTTTTTTAGAATTATTAGAATTATTTCTCATTTTCACCCAAATAAAAAAGATTTGTGGTCTCAAAATTATTGGTGGAAAGCCAACAGCACCAGTTTTGACCTGTTTGGTGGCCTATGGCTATTTTATCATCAATACTATGTCTATATACATATACATATATATATACACTACTGCTCAAAAGTTTAGGATCGCTTTAGAATTTCATTTCATGCAATTTTCATGCAATTCACAAACAATATTGTCCATTTCACAATTAATGTAAGTGTATCAGATGTTTTTTAAAGAATAAAAATGTTTGTATTAAAGTCTATTTTTGTATAGAGGCTTATTTTGCATATTGTCCTATTATCAGCAATTCTCAGTCCTCTATCTAAATCTCCTGGTACGGCCACCAATCCAAGTTAAGGATGTTATTGGACTAATTGGTTGTTAGGACACTCTTGCTCAATTGTGATGCACAGCTGAAAAACATTCTACTAATAAGTGAGTATAAAAGGGAGAACAACATTCTAGGTTAGTTTAGTATCTGAACTTTCTTCAGAGACCCGTCAGTCGAAGTTTTCTACATAATTTGAACATCATTTGATCGTTTAATGGACTAATGTACCAATAGAAATGCTTCCAAATAGCTTGGAAATAATTCTGGTTCCATTGACTTACATTGAAAGTAAAGTATGTTTTTGGCTTCTCCTGTAAAGTTGCAATGTTTTTCATTGGATAGCGATGATATATATTTGTGTTGTAGACAAGATGACCTCTGGTCTATTCACCACAATTGTAAAGAAACCTCTACAATCAAACATCTCACACCAAACCACATTGGGTTGCTCTATAGCTACACAATCCTGCACCCCCCCTCAGTTCTCACTGTAGAAGAAATAGGGCATAGGGCACAAGTAGGAACACTTCTGAATGGAACTCGCTTGGAAACCCAATGTTTTGTCTTTTTCTTCCCCCACACAGTGTCTCTGGCGCCCCCAGCCTGTGACCTCAGATATAACACCTGAGCAGCAGACACTTGTTCAACACTCAGTAGAACAGACTCATAAGGAGTTTGTAAGGATCTCACACAGATCAATACATGCATCTTCCCCATCATTACAGTTGCACTTTAATTGTATTGCTCAGAGTCACAACACAATAATCAGTAAAGTACAATACGCCAGCTTTCAATCAAACCGGTCCATGGTTTGTCTTCTCTCTGATCAAATCCGTCCCTGTCTGTAAAAAAGCTGGACGTCCACACAAATTCGCTGCAGGGAGGCATCATCGTGCACCTGGTCAAAGCAGACACAGCAGGAGTTTGTTTGTGCGGGGATTAGCCCTTTAATGGAAAATGAAAGGCTCATTGTGTCGGCGGAGATGAGCCTGAGGAAGAGAACTGCAGCATACTAACACGGGCTCGGTGATCATTAACCTCCAATACTGATCTCAGAACAGTCTCCGAGGCCTGACTTTAACAGGCAGGAGATACTGATCCTAATTAGAACAGACCTACATACAGCCTGTTTATACTCAACTCATTATATACACACACTGACCACTGTATTAATAACACCTACTTATATCTACACTCACTGACCACTGTATCAGCTCCACTGACCATACAGGAGCTACACTCACAGACTGTAGTTCATCTGATTCTCTGTATACTTTATTACCCTGTTCTTCAATAATCAGGACCCCCAAAGGACCACCACAGAGCAGGTACTATTTGGGTGGTCAGTCATTCTCAGCACTGCAGTGACACTGACATGGTGATGGTGTGTTAGTGTGTGTTGTGCTGGTATGAGTGGACCTCGCTCATCCACCTTGTAGATGTAAAGTCAGAGACAGTAGCTCATCTGCTGCTACACAGTTTGTGTTCCTCTAGTTCTTCATCATCAGTGGACACAGGACGCCGCCCACAGGACACTGCTGTCTGGATAGTTGGTTGGTGGACGATTCTCAGTCCAGCAGTGACTCTGAGGTGTTTAAACACTCCAGCAGCAGCACTGCTGTCTGATCCACTCACACCAGCACAACACACGAACACAGTCAGTGTCACTGACCATTAAAGAAAAGGGTGAAAAAGGGGATAAACAATGTATACAGAGAATCAGACTGTAAGTGTAACTCCTATATAGTAAGTAGAGCTGATAAAATGTGTGTAGACATGAGGAGGTGGGTGGTTTTGATGTTAAGGCTTATTGAGATTTAGGTAGTGTATATATTTATATATGTACACTACCGCTCAAAAGTTTAGGATCACTTTAGATTTTCATTTCATGCAATTTTCATGCAATTCACAAACAATATTGTACATTTCACAATTAATGTAAGTGTTTCAGATGATTTTTAAAGAATAAAAATGTTTGTATTAAAGTCTATTTTTGTATAGAGGCTTATTTTACATATAGTTCTATTATCAGTAATTCTCAGTCCTCTGTCTAAATCTCCTGGTACGGCCACCAATCCAAGTTAAGGATGTTATTGGACTAATTGGTTGTTAGGACACTCTTGCTCAATTGTGATGCACAGCTGAAAAACATTCTACTAATAAGTGAGTATAAAAGGGAACAACATTCTAGGTTAGTTTAGTATCTGAAGCATCAGCAGTTGATGGCTTGCTGACCGACTCACAATGACCAGAAAGAAACAACTTTCTTTAGAGACCCGTCAGTCCATTGTTGTGTTAAGGAAGAAGATACTCCATTAAAACAAGAACGTTTCACTGTGATCCCAAACTTTTGAGCAGTAGTGTGTGTGTGTGTGTGTATATATATATATATTCAATGAAAGTCAATTGAACCAGAATTTTTTTCCAAGCTAGTTTGGAGAATTTCTATTGGTCCATTCATCATTAACAATATTTTATTTATAACATTTAATTAATTAAATTTAATTAAAAACACATGCCAGGACTGCCCATCTCATCAGCTCATCCATTCCAGGAAAATCTCAGTGAGTGACGACTCCAGTTATCATGTAAAAGGCTTTTCTTTATTTAAATTAGCTTAAAAAGCATGAAATACAAACCAAACATATCCATACACGGTGATACAACCGTACGACCATTATGAAAACGAACCTTTATACAAGACAGTGACACATCTAACGTTTCCGTAGCTGGAAATAAGCACTTTATAAAAATATATCTACATCGTAACATATGAACTTAGTGTCTTAAATCGAGCCCACGCTGACCAGCACAGGCAGGGAGTGTTTAGAGAAGAAAGAAGCTGAAGCCTCGATGCATATGAGGTTGTATTGACTATGCAGAGAAAAAAAACAAATAAAAACAAAAAAACAACAACATTACATCAAAGAAATGCCTCGTTTTTAAATCTCCTTTAATTCCCTCTGAAGCTGCGAGTTGATAAATATTAGAACTGGTCAGCTAACGTGATAAAAACAGCCAGCTGAATGGATCCGACCAACAAATGTACTGATGAGAAACGAGTGTTTAGTGATAACAGATCAATAATCTATCTTTACACTCACTGTGTTTTCCTCTATATAAGGTTTTTGGTCTTGGTTCTCTATGAGAAACCGCAGAAGCTCATGAACTTCGGCCACTGGCCATAAGGTGGCGCACTATTCTAACTTCTCTTTGACCGGACCTCACCAGTCAAAAGCTTGGACATGCCTGACTCTATGGTTTTCAGATCTTGTGTACATATTTTTGAGCTAAAGCATTTAGAAAAGTTGTCAATTAACAAGTGAATGTACAAACAACCCACAATAATGATAATAATAACAATAATAATAATATTTTGACAGTACTTTCAATTTAGATTCTGATTTATTAACGTATATTAATGCAGTTACTATTTTTTATGGATGTCATGTTAAGAGTTGACTAGTGGAACATCCATCCTTGTCAATGGATTGTAGCCAATAATCTGTAATATTTAAATTTTTATACTTTAAAAATAAAATAGTGTCCAATAATAAACCGTGTCCAAGCTTTTGGCTAGCATGTACCGTCACATGCCTACAAGAAAATGGGACATTACAACAACGTTACGTTCAGAATGAGAAAACCATAGAACACAGCTACCAGTTAATTATGTTCACCTACTCCGTACCTGCACTAAATCACCTACACGGTATGTGTTTCTGATAACATGGACGATTAAGTAGGTGTAGCGAACGAACTGGGTGGTCTTTTCTATGCGGGTGCGTGTTAGAGATGCAGGACTCTGGAGGGCTTTGGAGAAGAGCGTCAGCGCCATCGTTAAGGGTCCACAGAGGCTACTCTTGAGCCTCCTTGCCCATCATTTTGTACACTTCTGTGGGTCCCTCCACGTGGGTGATGGTGGTGGTCAGCTGGATGTCCTCACCGCTGTTCCCAACCTGGTCTCCTGAATTAGAGAGTGAAGGAAATGCATGTTAGGAGATAACCATGCTGGTACTTCAATCACCAGTTTAGTTACCAAGATCAACAATCTGCCCACTGTATGAGCTCCACTGACCATATAGGAGCTACACCTACAGACTGCAGTCCATCTGATTCTCTGTATACTTTATTATCCTGTTCTTCAATGATCAGGACCCCCACAGGACCACCACAGAGCAGATATTATGAGGGAGGTGGATCGTTCTCAACACTGCAGTGACACTGACATGGTGCTGGTGTGAGTGGATCAGACACAGCAATGCTGCAGGAGTGTTTAAACACTGTGTCCATTCGCTATCCACTCCATTAGACACGCCTACCTTGTTGGTCTACTGTGTAGATGTAAAGTCAGAGAAGATAGAGCTCATCCGCTGCTGCACAGTTTGACTATTCTCAGTCCAGCAGGGACATAGAAATGTTTAAAGCACCAGCAGTACTGCTGTGTCTGATCCACTCGCACCAGCGCAACACACACAAACACACCACCACCATGTCAGTGTCACTGCAGTGTGGAAAATGGTCCACCTCCCTAATAGTACCTGCTCTGTGGTGGTCCTGACCATTAAAGAACAGTGGAGCCGATATAACAGACAGTGTGTGTAGATATAGGGAGCTAGTTTTGATGTTCTAGCTGATTGGTGTATATTTGATGCTTAAGAAAACCTATTTGTTGCTTATTTACAATAGAATTACATTGTGATGCTACTGGAATCTTAATTTCCCTGAGGGAACCCTCCCAAAGGGATCAATAAAGATCTATTTATCTAATTAGTATTAACTGTTATATAATCAGTGATTAGAATCATGCCCAACAACATTAGTATATGTAAAACACCTTGCAAACCAGTTTAAACAGAACTGACTGTATGTAGATAACGTGTGTACATGTGAGGGTCCAGCAGTTTGTCCGGCTGCTTCACCTGCACTACATCTGAGTGTCGGATTGCTGGACCCAAGCATGTGCTGGGGTGTGTGGAACATTTGTCCTGCTAACTAGCCTTTAGCCAGCTTAGGCAAACATCACAGGACAGGCTTCAGCTTCCTATCACTCCAACAACAGTTGACTTGGCACTCTATTCTAAACTGGTAGCAACTCGGACGTCTTCTCAGTGGGTGTAATTTTAGTGTCAGTTACGGAGCGTGTGCTGGGGTGTGTGGCACTTGGAGTCTGCCAACTAGGCTCTAGTTAGCGTAGCCAACACGCTACAGCTCAAAACACAACAGAAAAAGGTTCAATTTTAGTTTCCTGTCATTCAAACTCTAGTCAATTGACTTTGTACTCTCAGATATGTTCTAAATGTGCTGGGCTATGTGGAAGCTCTAGTTAGCCTAGCCAAAACAGTACAGTCCCAAACACCACACAACAGGTTTCAGCTTTTTGTCACTCCAACACCAGTTGACTTGGCATTTTTAGATATCTTCTAAACTGGTACCAACTCTGATGTCTGAATGGGTGTAATTTTGGTAACTTTTACAGCATTTCTGGTTTGGTTGACTAGCTGCAAGACCACTACTGAGTGAAAAAGTTGACCTAAACAGGTGGACTCACCTGTAGCCTGGCCAGTGGGTTGCTATGATAGCTAAAGACTAAACGAAGACTAGAGGTAAGACAATCTGCCCACGTGTTGTTCAGTTCTGTATACTGGCATGAGTATCAATATCCTTGTCACTGTTATAGATACTGGTATCAGTCCAGCACTAATGATCAATATCATCTCATTCCATTTTTCAAACTGATATTAGCAGCAAAGACCTGAATTTTAAACAACTGCAATTTCAGTACACGTGTTATACTTACTAGCATGGTAAAGGGTAGAAGTCTAGCCTTTCACTCATGACAGTAAGTAACTACAAGGAAGGTCAAATTAGCAAACAAACTATTTTTCATATATCTTTTATTATTATCTAAAAAAAATACCTATGAAAATAGCTACATGTAAATGCAAATGAAAACACTAAAGTAAAATTCACATACGAGCACATGCAAAAGTGTGAACACAGCTGGTGAGATTGTGAATTTTGCTGATTTTCTAAGAGAAATCTATGTAGAACACATTTAAATATGCCACTTTTCTGCTACTTTTAGTGCACAATTTCATTTGTTTGTAGAGTTTTACATGTTGGAAGAACATAAAACCTCAAATGACCTATAACATTTAAAACAAACCACATTTTATTCTTTATTTTTAGGCTAAATTCAGCGAATAAACATAAAAAAAGTAAAAGTAATTGTGGAATCTGACCAGAGAAGCCCAAACAGCATACAGCTGTATATGAAAATAAATAAACCTTCTTTTCTTCAGGCATGAAAACTTTATTATTTAGAACAAGCCTCAGTATTAGATGATTAATGATTTCCAGTGAGCACACTGCCCTGCATCCTGATAAAGCAAAGGAATTCAATAAAACGGAGTTTCCCCTCGTTCTGTCTGTGAGCCATCTAGACAACGACTTCGTGACTCATCCAATTTGTACACAATTCAAGAGTTCCACAGGCTGAAGGTCACTTAGTTTACCCAACGGCTCCTTAGTCACCAGAGCTTTGATTTATATTGTTAAGAAAAGGCCAGAATGATCTACATGTGGACCAACAGGGTGAAGCAGGTGAAGGAGCAAATGGGAAGAAGCCAGCTGTGGAGTAACCGGCTGGCCATGTTAAGGGGTCCTAAGTGTGGACCAAAGTGCTGGACAAGAAGAAGGGTGGGAGGGGAAAGGAGAAAAAAAAAAAAGTTAAGTCTGACGTCAGTAGATGGATGGCTTTCATTACGCCAGTCCTGGACGAAAGCCTGGTCTCCATTAAAGACACCCACTCCAGCCAAGGAGGCCCTGTTTCCCCATGGGAAAAAAAACAAGCCCCACCCTTTCCTGGCACCGAGAGGGTCCTACATCAGACTTTACCCTTTAAAGAGGAAACTCTGGAGCTCTCAAACAGGAAAGTGGCAGCGAGTGCATTTGTAGTACAGACTGCAGGAGTTTCAATTAATGTAGTAAATGATAAACTTTACTATAACTAAAGCTTTATGTTGGGTTGAGCTTATTATTTATTTATTTTTTAATAAATAATAACTTAGAACAATCCCTCATAACATAAAACATTAAGAAAGCTTTTATTCTCTCCTGTAAAGTTACTATTATGGAGATACTTTACTTTCACACCCCCCCATCAGCCCACCAACCATTTAAACTGAGTAACCACGCCCACCTACCCAGCTTTCATACCTATACTGAATAGCCTCACCCAGCCTTCATACTTATTCTGAATAGCCACGCCCACTCAGCCAGCTTTCATACCTATACTGAATAGCCACACCCACTCAGCCAGCCTTTATACTTATACTGAATAGCCACACCCACTCAGCCAGCCTTCATTCTTATAATGAATAGCCACGCCCACTCAGCCAGCCTTCGTACTTATACTGAATAGCCACACCCACTCAGCCAGCCTTTATGCATACTGAATATCCACACCCACTCAGCCAGCCTTCATACTTATACTGAATAGCCACACCCACTCAGCCAGCCTTTATGCATACTGAATATCCACACCCACTCAGCCAGCCTTCATACTTATACTGAATAGCCACACCCACTCAGTCAACCTTTATGCATACTGAATAGCCACACCCACTCAGCCAGCCTTTATGCATACTGAATAGCCACACCCACTCAGCCAGCCTTTATACTTTTACTGAATAGCCACACCCACTCAGCCAGCCTTCATACTTATACTGAATAGCCACACCCACTCAGTCAACCTTTATGCATACTGAATAGCCACACCCACTCAGCCAGCCTTCATACTTATTCTGAATAGCCACACCCACTTAGCCAGCCTTCATACTTATTCTGAATAGCCACACCCACTTAGCCAGGCTTCATACTTATACTGAATAACCACACCCACTCAGCCAGCCTTCATACTTATACTGAATAGCCACACCCACTCAGCCAGTCTTCATTCTTATACTGAATAGCCACACCCACTCAGCCAGCCTTCATACTTATACTGAATAGCCACACCCACTCAGCCAGCCTTCATACTTATACTGAATAGCCACACCCACTCAGCCAGCCTTCATACTTATACTGAATAGCCACACCCACTCAGCCAGCCTTCATACTTATACTGAATAGCCACACCCACTCAGCCAGCCTTCATACTTATACTGAATAGCCACACCCACTCAGCCAGCCTTTATACTTATGCTGAATAGCCACACCCACTCAGCCAGCCTTCATACTTATACTGAATAGCCACACCCACTCAGCCAGCCTTTATACTTATGCTGAATAGCCACACCCACTCAGCCAGCCTTTATACTTATACTGAATAGCCACACCCACTCAGCCAGCCTTCATACTTATACTGAATAGCCACACCCACTCAGCCAGCCTTTATACTTATACTGAATAGCCACACCCACTCAGCCAGCCTTTATACTTATGCTGAATAGCCACACCCACTCAGCCAGCCTTTATACTTATGCTGAATAGCCACACCCACTCAGCCAGCCTTTATACTTATGCTGAATAGCCACACCCACTCAGCCAGCCTTTATACTTATGCTGAATAGCCACACCCACTCAGCCAGCCTTTATACTTATGCTGAATAGCCACACCCACTCAGCCAGCCTTTATACTTATGCTGAATAGCCACACCCACTCAGAAAGTCTTCAAAAATTGATTAATGCAAAACACTGATGCTAACAAAATTTTTGTTGCTGCAGCGCTAGTGAAAACTGTACATTAAATATGGCTCAATGATTAAAGAAAAGCTATTTCAAAGTAAATTATTATTATTATTACACAGAATACCACTGTATAAAACATAATACAATATCTATATGCAGTTTTTCGTGATATACTCTTCACAGTTGTCTTCTATAGAACACAGGGAACTGTACTGAATCCAGACTCTTACTGCCAGACTGCTCGTCTCCGTAGCGTTTGTGCGATGGTGCGTACAGGAACATCAGGGCGAACACATACAGGTTCCACATTCCGTAAATGCCAGTAAAGAAGGCACTGTTCACCTGGACTGTGTAGTCCCCCCAGTGCCAGTGACCCTCGTTCACCTGGGAACACATGCACAGTAATTGTAGGGGTGGCTGATCTGACTACATGACACTGTTAGCATGTTAAACCTCTACAAGCATGCTGTGGATACGGTCAGCAATTAATTCTTAGAGGTCTAGAGTTATTACTGCCATGTTACTATAATGTTCAAACTTAATTATTAATTGCTAATAGCCATGTTAAATTATTAATAGTTAACAAATGAGCTAATGCAAGTCTGCAGACGTCTGAATAACCCTGTAAATAATCAAATATAGTAAATAAACAGTATTTGTACATTAAAATGTATCGAATCAAAGGCACTTAAGCTATTAAATACGACTAAAACAATATATGTTGTTTTCAATGGAATGAAAAACATCAGGTCAAATTTTTATACACTTTTTTTTTTTTTTTTTTACAAATTTTATACATTTTTACAAATAAATACACTGATTATTTTAAATGGCTCAACAGCCATGGCAGCATTTGCACAGCACTTTATGACTGGACAGTTTCAGAACTCAGTATGCACACCTGACTGATGATGAAGAAGATGACAGTCATGGCCGCACACGCCAAAGTCACCAGCATCAGGAATTTGAAACGGAAAATCAGACCCTGAAAGGAAACGAGTGCAAAATGAGTGCAAACGACAAGACCACCAAACTTCATTGCCGATATCTAGCGCGTATGCCTCTTACCTCGTAATGCAGGCGGCGAGCTTTGGTCATGGCGGGCAGGGACGTCCTCTTTCCGCTGATGTTCCTGAACACCTGGAACACCATGAAGCACAGGAACAAGAAGTAGAGGCAGGCACAGATTCCAGCCACGATGATGAACGCCATCTGAAGAGTCCGAGTCAAAGAAACTCAACAACGCATTGACCACTGTATCCAGTACAGCAGAGTCAGGGTGGAAATCAGTAGAAGCCCCATAATTCTGTATCACATCATTTAATCCATGAATAAATTCCCAATGTTATCGTTAGGCTGAACCTCCGGACGCAAAGTCAGCAGACAGCAAGCTTCTGTAGTCTAAGAGTGTCTTTGTGGATTGTTAAAGCCACTGCATGCTCTCAAAGTTATGGGCGTTCGAGGATTGTGATGGGTTGGCATGTAGAAGTGGGCAATCATAGAACAACCATGAGGTCTCAAAGCTTCTTAAGGAGCTGGTCGAACGGAAAACTGTATTATCATTGTTGTTATAGCTGAATAGTGAGAGCTCAGTACACAGAACTGTACATACCGTGAACCTTAAACACTGGTTTCTTCTTCAAACCAAACCCTGCCTTTACAGAAGAACAGGCCGAGCTCAAAATCCTAAAGACTCCTTAATATTTACACAAAATAGCTCACAGTCCAGCCCAGCAAGAAGAGCGTCAGTGGATCAAGAGTGATGGCGGATGATGTATGCAGGTGAAACAGGTGATGGAACTTTTTGTGACGTTTCCAAGCATCGGGCATGGCATAGATGATGCTCATCTTCAAACAAGGCTGAAGTTGGCTTTCTATTTGCCAGCTTCTTAATCAAAAATGTTCTAGCTTAAATGCTGAAGCTTGTAGAGGCACTAGAATGTAACTGTGGCACCATTTAAGGTGGAACGGAAATTTAGTAGAACAAGCTGCCGAATAGGGCAAGAACCTGGCAAGAACCTGGCAAGAACCTGGCAAGAACCTGGCAAGAACCTGGCGATCTTTATCAATACGTATCGTGATAGAGCGGCCACGATTCAATATATCGCAATATATTGTGATACTGCAAGCAAAGTGATCTACTGTGATTTTTCAAATCCTACTATTAAAACACACCACTATATGAACAGGTTTGTCAGTGCTCACAATAGCACTGCACCCTTGTGCTGCTTGTGAATGTTGGAGTGGAGCTGAAAATCGATTACAACACTGCCATCTAGTGGTCAGAGGTTTAAACACAACACACAATGATTCACTGTCTGCCAGGAATCTGTGTATCGATACTGTGTTTTTAAGAATTGATACAGTATCACCAAATATAATATCCCGATATTTTCTTACACCCCTACTGCCGAACTTCAGCTCCCACAAGCTTCCAGATAACTTTCATTCCGAGCTGGTAAGTTTCACATTTGTTGTTACATCTCACTGCCAGAGCTTATAAAAACATAAATGAGCTAATAAAAATAAAAAAAATTTAAAAACCCAGCTTGTTTTATTCTAGCACCAAATTATAGAGTGTAAAACCACATCAGGTGATTCTTTACCCCGACCAAGGTCACACACCTTCTATACAGAACATCAGAGAACACTTCAAACTAGACAAGTGCGTTTCCTGAAGGAAAGGCAGAATGGTTGTGCATAAACAACAAATATAAACTCACTTTTAAACTAACAACAATGATAATACAGTTTAATACAGAGATAATACAGTTTTCCATTCGACTAGCTCCTTAAGAAGCTTTGAGACCTCATGGTTGTTCTATGATTGCCCACTTCTACATGCCAACCCATCACAATCCTCGAACGCCCATGACTTTGAGAGCGTGCAGGGTGGCTAAGCCTGTGGATTAGAGGTTGGGGAATCTGTCCTGAGTGAGTACAGGCAGTTTGGAGACTGCAGGTTGAACGAAACTGTAATGTTTGGGTTCAGCCAAAAAAGAATGGAATCCTATGAGAGAAACAAGGAATGAATAACCGATAAATAGAGGAGTGCAAGTCAGTACGGCTGTTGATTAGAGGATGGAGTACATGCAGTTTGGAGGCTGTAGGTTAAATTAAATTATGAGGTTTGGGTGTGACCGAAAATGTAAAAGACAAACGAACGAGTGTGGGTCGAACCAACACTATAGTTGTGGTTGGTCGGCCTGCCCTGAGGTAGTAGGTTGGCGTTCACTTTTCTATCCTATTCATTCTCTATGGAGAAAAAAACAAAACAAAAAACAGAAATTTCTGTTGTTTTCCGACATCAGCGCATCAGAACAGAAAGCTGTATACAAGCTTTGCAATGCACAACCACAAATACTAAATTAATACTATAAATACTAAACTACAATACTATAGCACCTTTAATGCGAACTTATTAGCTTAAGTATAAAAGCAAGTACAAGACTAGTACGCTAAACAATACCAGCGTGAAAGGATACAGCCAGTTCTGTCCCAACATCTGAGGCCCAGATGCTGTAGAAGGGATTGGTTAGCTGCACTCCTCTGTAAGAAAGAAGAAAAACAGCATCACATCGATCTCTCAGAACAACGCGGTGCCACATCGGTGCTAACTCAATACGGCAGGCCAGATTCAGAGCGGCGAGATGAAGGGCTGGGTGACGCCGGCTCTGTGCCAGGAATGAAAACAGCGTGCATTTGGCTCACCTCTCGCACATATCGAAGATGAAGAGGCAGAAGGAGCCAAAGACGATGGGCCCAACCTGCTTCCAGTACATAGAGAAACGGTTCCTCTCCGTCTGATCCTGGCAAGAAAGAGCACGACAGACAACACGAGATAAGCTGATTAAACACAGCGGCGTCCAGCTCCTGAGCAGGTAGGATAGTTTAATTCCCTAAAAAATCCTTTCTTTACATCTTCACCCTTATATCCAACCACACAGACGGAAACGGGCTGGCTACCAATCAGGTGACTGATCAATATACATTACAATACAGAAATCTATCTTATATATGGGGCCCTTTAAAGCACAGATACTACAACATCCATAGCATTGATAACGACATGGAGACAGATCATACCACTATCACTGTAGGCCTGTATTGAGTAATGAGCCAGCAGACAACACATCATCACTGTCCAAGGAAAAACCAGTATCGCCAAAATAGCAACTTTACAGCAGAGGCCAAAAACCCTCTTTACTTTTAATGCAAGTCTATGGAACCAGAAAAGTTTCCAAGTCATTTTGGACCATTTCTATTGGTCTGTTCATCATGAAATTTCCAGACAACCTAAGCGACAGCTGCTGTGTTCAAAACATGTACCCAAAAAAAAACGGCAAAAAAATGTATATACATGTTTTTCTTTGGACAGCGACAAAGGCCCCATCACAAAAAAACAAGAGTTTACCACAGTAAGTAAATATTACACTTTAATATCTACCATTAAATCACCAGTTCATATACAGAAACTATGCAATGATTCTGTGATGTCACAAAAACAGACATATGTCTAGCTATTTAGCCTACGGCAGTACAGCTCCACCAACTCATACCGCAGCTATGGGGGTTGTTTTAGTCCGGGCTGCTTTATGAATGAGGAATAACACAGCACAACCAATCAGAAGCAAGCTCTTTTACATATAACAATATTAAATGTAGTGCCTGTAAATGCTTTCTGAAGGTTTTTACCATTAGATGTTCTCCACAGAAGATGATCCAGAATGAGAGCAGCATGGCGTAGAAGATTCCCTGACGGATATCTCCGAACAGCAGCATCCACGTCCACTCAAACCCTACGGAGAACCACTCCACTGGGATGTTGATGAAGGTCATGGAGATTCCCAGAGCAAAGATAACCCTGCAGAAGAACAGAACTCCTGTGAAGAGACTGTGTGACCGTCTTATAAGCCCTCGTGCTGCTTCAGAGCAGGACGCTATAAGCTACTGTTCATGCTATAATTTACATTTAGGCACATGTAAGAACACCACAACGCAGAAGAGCTGATTAATCTGACTGATCACATATACAGACATACATTATATATATATATATATATATATATATATATATATATATATATATATATATATATATATATATATATATATATATATATACATATATATACATACATATATATACATACATACATACATATACATACATACATACATATATATATATATACACACACACACACACACACACACACACACACACACAGTTCAATAAAACCATGCATCTCCATTTTTGTCGATTTTAAGTTTTTTTTTTTTACATCATTTGATTGAACACACCAATGGCCATTTACAATGTGTGGAAATTTTAAGACTAATGGACCAATAGAAATGTTCCAAAACAGCTAGGAAGAAATTCTGGTTCCATTGACTTAAGTTGAAAGTAAAGTATGTTTTTGGTCTCTCCTGTAAAGTTGCAATTTTGGGGATATTTGTTTTTCATTGGACAGTGACGCTATATAAATAAATAAATATAATAATAATAATAATAATAATAACAATAATAATAATAATAATAATACACACTAATTTTCTTAAAATGTTTACAGTCAAATTAAATAAATATGTTCAAGATTTTCTCAAAATAACAAAATGATTGTTAAATTTCTTTCATGATTATTTAAAAAAAAGGCTTATTTTTATGTAAAAATCATTCAAGACATCAAAAATAACAGCTTATTTTTTGTGATATTGTTTATTCCCTAATCATTTTTTTCCACAACTGTGACTGTAACTGAGCTAATTGTCTCAAAACATTCACCTGTAATATTAAGGAGGTTTTATTTTATGAGCACTAGATATTAAAGTGTATGCCAGTAATATATACTTATTTGTTCTCTCACACACACACACACACACACACACACACACACACACACACACACACACAGTGTATAACTCTCTTTCTGGCAGGTACACATGCTCAGACAAGATCAAAGAGTAAAGTGGTGGGGGACTGGAGTGGTGGGGGACTGGAGAGGGGGGGAGGGGTGAAATTGACTCTAAACACTTGAAATGCATTCCAGTCAGCCTGGTGATCCGAACAGTCCTGGCATGTCAGACTACGGCAACAGAGAGGGGCCACAGCGCGCTGGTATGCTGAGAATGTTCCAGGCCTGCAAATGTGCTCAGTGCACGTATGTGTGCGCCGTGTGACCAAACAATAGCACAAATCACGGCTCTGCTCCCGTCCAGCAAAACGCTTCAGCTAGCACACAGTTACTCAGCAACGATAAATATATATCAATCAATCAATACGTAAATAAATAAAGAAATAAAGCTATACTTTTAATACTTTGGACACCAGGTTACTGTTTCCCTTCACCAGTTCTACTCTGATAAAAAAAAAAAGAATTAAAAAAACATCTGGTTATATATCGTAGCTGTCCAATGAAAAACAAGTCTTCAAAATTGCAACTTTTCTTTCAATGTAAGGTCAATGGAACCAGATTTTTTTCCAAGCTGTTTTTCCAAACTTCTTTTGGCCCATTCATCATGAAAGTTTTACACAAACGTAAACAACCATTGGTTGTAAAATTGACAAAAATGAAGGTACACGTTTTGAATTGGTCAGCGACGATATATACACAAATAAGGGCTGTGTATTTGCAAGAACCTGGCGATACAGCGGTCATGATTTAATATGAATATGAATATAAAGTGATATCACGATTTTTAGAATCCTCCTATTAAAACACACCACTATATGAACAGGTTGGTCAGTGCTTACAACAGCATTGCGCCCTTGTGCTGCTTGTTAATGTTGGAGTGGAGCTGAAAATGGATTACAACACTGACATCAGCAATTCACTGTCTGTGAGAAATCTGTCGTTTAACAGATCACAATATTCAATATTTTCTTACACTATTAGAGATGGAAGGATGGATCGGCTATGTATCGGTCGGTTTTTAATCAAAATATGTGATCGGTGATATGTCTCCAGTTTAGCCGATCCCGAGAGCCCATCGATGGCGTTAAACAAATGGGCCTAA